>VWPU01019811.1:0-41127 GCA_013398955.1 Callaeas wilsoni
AGAGAAGAAGGGAGGGAGGGAGGCAGGTCCGGCGGCCCTCTCGGGTACCCCCAGCGGCGAGGGAAATATGGCGACCCTGGGAGGCGAGTCGCAGCCCTTCCCCTCTGCTGCTCTAGCGGCGGCGGCCGGGGTGGGCGGCGGCGGCAGCGGGGCGCTGGGTCTGCAGCCGCCGCTGAACCGCGGTCTGGAGCGGGCGCTGGAGGAGGCGGCGCACTCCGGGGGGCTCAACCTGAGCGGCAGGAAGCTGAAGGAGTTCCCGCGCAGCGCCGCCGCCCTCAGCCACGACCTCTCCGACACCGTGCGGGCAGGTGAGCCCGGGCGAGCGGCCGGGGGCGCGCAGAGAGGGGGCGGCCGGGGAGCGCGGAAGGTGGGCTTGTTGAATCGTCCGGGACCCTCTGCCTGCCCCCTCAGGCACATTGGTGCCCTCCAACCTCCCTGTGAGGCGAATACCCACTGCCCACCCTTTCGTTCGCCTTCCTCCGGGGCCCGTCCCCACGCGGAAGCCGAGCCCACCCCCATCTCTCCGTGGACCCTGTGCTTTCTTTATTCCCCCCGCCTTGGTGCATGAGGTAGGTGTTTGCTTCCATATGGCTGGATCTCTGCACACTCCCCTCCATCCCCCCGCTCGGCGTTTGGTGAGGCAGAGCTGCCTCTCCCCTGGCACACTGGGGGAATGTGTGGGGAATTCTTGCTCGCACCTGTCCTCTTCTCCCTCTGGGGAATGTGCGTCTCTGTGCCACCCTTCCCTGACTGCTGAGGTTTGCGGTGGCAGCCAGCCCACCTTTGATTCAGCCGCGGGAGGAATGCACACACAGTGCCAGGGTGGATACCTCCTGCTTCTGTCCTGCTGCTCGTGGGTGAGCCCACCTGGCGCGGAGGGGATGCAAGTCCGTATGTAACCACATTGAGAGATACTCATGTGCCTCTGAACGTGTCACCTTTTTGCATGCCATAGGTGGAGGCATGTCCATAGGCAGAGGTTTGCTGTGCAGCTGCCCCAGGGAGCATGCTACCTCTCACAAATGCCACTTGTTCAGCACTGGGGTTGACATCCCCCTAGTGTCCTTACAGTCATGTAGCCACAAGTGCCAGGTCTGTGCAATGCTATCTTCCAAGGCAAATGTAGAGACAAATCCCTGTCTTCACAGGCACTGTATGTATTCTACAGTGGGGGACACTATCATTACATAAATCTACAGAGGCCTGACAGCCCTGCAGGCAGGAGTGGTGAGGGGAGATGTATTCAGTCTGTGTTAACATGCCCTCATACCTTTCTTCCAGTATGAAAAAAGCACACTTATTTCTTACCTAGGGAGGCAGACCCACCTCAAAGGGTTATATCAGTTTTCCTGCCCCTATTTATCCCAGGTGATGGAACCTAATCCCTTCTTTACATGGTGTCACTAGGTAGGAATGGTGCGAACCCGCTTTAGAGGAATATATTAGTCTATTGCTAAGGTCTTCAGTGTACGGCCTCCGCATGCCCTTGTGTCCCCATTTGCCTGCTGGGGATAGTTGTGTTGTAGCAGCAGAGCAGGAGACGTGTAGTCACTTGTTCTTGTCCCACAAAACAGCAGGTGCTATACCTGCATGCAGACATGTGATAACATGAATCTAAATTCTCAGCTACTCCTGCACATGAGGGCATTTATACCTTCCTGTATAGGGAGACACATGTGCTGCTTGCTTATTGTCTGGCCCAAAGTTAATGCCTCAGATGTGTGGTAGGTGTCATGTGTTACTGTTGTTTAACTTTGTTACTTGATGGCTGTTGCTGAGTGGATTTCACATTGGTCTGTGTGAGCACCTATAGCATCATATCAATAAAAAAAATATGAAGGAAGCTTGATGAATGAAACTACCATGAGTTGATAGCATGAATTACCATACTAGCCATTAGCTGACTCAGCAGCAGATGTGAAAGGGATGGGCACGGTAGGGGAACTGTACGTGGTTAGAAGAATGACTTTCAGCTTGTCATCCCAGGCAAGGCATTTTTTTTATCTCATTTCTTTTTTAAAGTTGAAGTCTAGCAGACATGTTGCAATACAAGATAAATAGTTTGGAAATCCAGAAACTGAGTTTGTTTAGTTTGACCTAATATTGAACCAAACTGTTGGAAAACCAAATTGTATGCTGAGGAGATTATATACTGGGAAGAAAATTGTTTGATTGATAGTGATTGCATGTTAGTATTTGTGTACTGTGTATGTACTGTGTGGGCATAAGCTGCATGTAATATGTATAGGTAGCACCTGCTTGTTATGTGCTTGCTTATTCTACTGATTTTTCTAGGAAAAAAGTAGTCTTTATCTTCAAGCATTACTGTCCTTTTGTCAGAATTTGCATGGAAAACATTCAATATGAAATTGAATGTAGAATTGTGTTTTCATTCTCTTTGTTTGATATAAACAGCAGTGTAGATCAACCCATGTCTTAAGCTTGTGACAACAGCAGCCCTTTTATCATTGTCCCTTTTTAGAAGAACACTGTGTTAATCTATAGTTGCTTTATGGTTTTGTTTGTAACAGCTTGTTGTAACTGTTTAATGGGAACTGCCTTGAGAGTTAAGTCGTGTGTTGATGTATTTCCAAAAAATCCATGTTTTTTTTCACTTGTTACATTACATAACTAAAATATATAAACAGAAGAGATGCTTGGCTTAAGGCCAGATTTCTGAAACTCTTGGGGCAAACTCTTGATGAGAGTTTTCTCTCCTGCTTCCTCTCCATGAATGTGCACAGTATAAAACTTTCTTGTACTACTTGGAATAGATCCTTGAAATGAGTGTCTTATAGTGTTGGAACTGATGTGCTGACATGTCTTTGAAGCCCTGAAACTTTGAGTTTTGTGGTAGGGGTAGCCTTTCACTGTTTTTTTGGGCAGGGAGGAGATTCAGTCAGTCTTACTGAAAAATGAAGATCCTCCTTGATGTAGAGAAGACTAGTGAGTGGGGCTGAGTTTAGAGGTCTGAGGAGCAGGGAATTTCCAGAAAACTGAAACCATGTCTGCATCTTGACAGTGTTTTAGTATTAGAGACTGAAAGTATTTTTTGATTCAGAAAGTGGTGGTCTACAGCTACTCTCAAATAAAGTATTATCAAACTTGTTTTCTAGAAAGGTTCTGAGTGCATTTTGGAGGGCTGAGGAAGAAAAAAGTGTTCAACTTTAAGTTCTCTGTTCATACATTAATTTTTTTCCTGAAGTTAGAAGTTAGATTTTATATAGCAATTGATGCATTTTGGAAAGGGACCTGGCTTGTTTGCCTTTAGCAGCTGGGATGGATAGTTTGGTTTTTCTAGTCCTTACTGCAATTACATTCTGTTGTAACTACAGAAGCTGAACTGTCCTTGTCACTTTCGATTCCTGCAGCTTCTTGTTATGCTTTTTCTTCTGTCTTTGCATTAAATACATCTTGGTTATAGAATTGTGATGGAACATTTCTTCCTGAGTCTTTGAGAGTTCGTCTGACATGCTGAGTGACCTGGTCAGGTGGAACTTTCAGGCAGTATCTCTGCACACAGAATGGAGTTTTCATGATGTTCAGTACTGTTAGAAGAAAATAAAACCTGTATGTAAAGTGTCTTGAGTGTAGTCAGACATTTTAAACCACATCAGTGTGGATGCAATGCAAAAACCATTTCAAAAATAATAAATGCTATTCTTATCACTTTTATTACAGGCTGGGTTATGCAGAAGGCAGTGGCACAGTAATCACATAGTTCTTAAGTAATAGCATGCAATTATATTCCTCCAAACCACTAGGATTGCTGGAAGCATGTTACTTTATAAAAGAGGAAGAAAAGGCCCCAAAGATGTAACCATGGCTGCCTACTGTATTACTTCAACCCCTTTGTATAGGCTTTGACTGTATTTCTGAAGACAGATCCTCTGACCCTTTTCTGGTGAATACCTGCTTCATCCATTTCTTTTGGGTGAGTTAGGCACATGAGAAGGGATTACTTGCTGCTGCTGGTAGTGACCTGGCAGAGAAGAAAAGAAATTCTTTAAATTACATTATAGAAAATAATTACAAGTTCAGGTATTTGATTGCTAATTTGGACAGGATGAAATTTTGGAAGGAATATGTATTTATTTTTGTGTAATAGAATGCTCTCTTGACAAAAGAGCTTCTACCTGCTGTTTTTAAAAGTCCTTGTAAGTGGACTGTGTGCCAGACAACGCTGTATTGAAGACTCCTTTTCCTGGCAGCATCTTTGAAATAGTTGTTTCGACTGTATAACTCTGGATTTGTTTTCAAGATGGTTGAAAATTCACAGTATCACTGTGAGTGTTGATGCTGGTTCAGGTGAAATATGTTCCTTTCATTCCCTTTTGCTAATAATAATAACAACAACAGTAATATTTTCCCCCCCCTTTTTAAAATTAAATATGATGTGAATGGGGCTCAGAGCAACCTTATCTAGTCAAAGATGTGTCCGCTCCTTGCAGGGGAGTTGAACTAGATGACATTTAAAGGTTCCATCCAACCTAGACCATTCTATGATTCTATGTACATTAGATTGCCATAATTTAGTATCACTTATTTTCTCCACCTTCTTTATTAATGTAATTCTTCCTTCACGTCTGAGAATTCTCCTGATTACAGCAGTAGATGTGCAGTTGGTTCCACCTGTTCTAAGTGCATATTGTACTGGGCAGGATGTCACACATCCAGACTGGTTGGTTTGTGCTACTGCACGCTTTCATATATAACCACCAAATGGACTCTTGTTTAGAATTTGATTGTTATTTGGCCACTAGAGAAAAAGGTATTTGATATGCCCCTGTCCTTTTAAGAATTCTCTCTGATAATTACTTTGAATAATTCATCTTTTTGAATTCGTATTTTGATTAAATTGTGGGGTTTTATTGCATGAGGCTGAAAGCCTTTCATTTTGCTCATTTAATCTAAACTCGTATCACTAATGTCTTTATAAGGCTAAAAAAAAGAATAGAATTCTGTTTCTTTTTCATATTCAAAAGTTAGTCCCTTCCTACAGCCTTCCTGTGTTTATTTGAAGATTTCTAACCTTACTGGTTTTTTACACAAATAGTGTCTTAAGTATATTAGGACAGAGAGAGAGAATAAATGTTTGCTTATTATCAGCAATGAATTGAATATTACCCTGCAGCCAAAACTTAGGAGATGTAATTCTTAAGGCTTAAAAATGAAGATAAATCAATTTTGTATTCATTATTATGTATCCAGCAGTATATGTAACATTATTATGTATTTAACAATTTCTGACACCACCTGATCGTGTGGTCTGTCAGGACATCTTTGTGCCAACATATTCTAGCTTCTGTTTTTTACTCGTAAGCAATGCTTTTGGGAAAGAGCTTTGTCAAACTAAAGGAGTTCTTTTAGAAACACTGATGTGCATAGCAACTTAAAACTGCAGAATACCATTTAAACCCTCTTGGCCCTTTTTTCTTCCTGAAGCCTAAGTGTATCCTTGCTTGTGGATCTTATAAGCATCAATGCTATTGACTTCTATTGAAAAGAGTCTATTAGTTCTCCTGCTGTAGAGTCTAGTCAGTGGTGCTTTTGAGAGTTATCTCTTTTGTCCGGAGATTTATGCCCCCATAGCTGAAATGTAGCCAGTGACTTAGCAGGTGCTGTTAGACTCCCCTCAGCACAAAATGAAGTGAATTAGCTCAGTGTCTTTGCATGGAACAAATTATGAGTACACAATTGCCTGGTTACTGTTTCAGAATGTGGCTTGAGCAGATTAATGACTTTCTACCACTGACTCTGTGTGTGTCTTTCCCTTGTATTTGTTTGTTTGTTTTTTCTTTCTGACTTGCTTGCTTTGTAGAGAGGCTTCAAAATTGGTGCAAGTGCTGAGGTAGGAGAGATGCCAACCTAAAAGCCATCACATGGAAGGAAGGGTGAAACCCCTCAATTTCAGCAGAACTAGGCTCTGCTGCGAATTGAACCTTCACTCCCAAAGTGAACTTCCCATTAAGGGTGGCAGTTTTTAAAACAGCTCTGCCTGGAATTGCCATGTTTGGACATGCTGTGCAAGTAAATGAATAAAAGCTGAATGGTTTTGTAGAAATATTGTCACTTGTGCATCCTTGGCCAATCTGCTTGGAAAAGACTGACTCAGAGCTCCAGAAGTGCTGTTATGAAAGTCAAGGTGCTACAGGTTCCCTTTCAAATGCTTCTAGATGAACAGTTTTGAAGATCCCCTTGCCTGTGATCACAGGCCTGGTGGGAGGTAGAAACCAAATATCCCTGCATTGTTTGCGAGCCTCCTTTTAGTCCTTACCTTTTTTGCCTTCAGCAAAGAAGACATTTTGGTTTAGGCATTTCTTAAACAGGAGAGACTGTATGAATCTTAACACACTTACTGTACACAGAGTTTGGAAAACACTGAATGCTTTTGTGAGGGGAAGAGGCTGCGGCAGAATCAGTTGTGACAAAGTAGAATGAATATTTGCCCAGTGAAGCTGTGGCTTGGAAGAGGAAGGGGGCAAATTCCAATGTAATATAGGTTTGAACAAGAAAACAGATAAAAAGAAGATACTGTTAAAGGCAAAAGTGTTGTAGAGGGAGAAAATGTATGAACTATTGAACAAAAACATGTGAAGTGAAGGAAGGGAAATGAGTGTAATGGCTTGGGATAATTCTCTGAAATCTGTAAAACTTAGGAAAAATGCCACTTATGTTAATGATGATTAGAGTTTTTTGAACAGAGAATTAGATAAACATGGAGAAAATTGTTTGTCTTCAAGATACATGACATTTACAGACTTTACACTACAAAGAATAGTTTCAAATTCATACTTTAAAATATTAGCTGTTGAATTTAAGTTTGGAAAGCCTAGCATCCATTTGCCTGCAGAAGGAAAACCCAGTGATTTTGCTGCTTGCAGAGTTACAAGATCAAACAAGATGGAGAGACTGGTGTTTTGTGTATCAGAATGACCATTCTAGGAAGGATGAGTAACTTTTCCAGGCCATAGGCTGGCTGCTCATCCTTCTGCCTGCTGTGTTCTTGCTGACTGTTAGTAAGCATTTACTAGGTTTCTGAACATTCCCAAGCTGGATAGATTGATAATTCACAGTTAAAATCAATATGATTTATATAATTGAAATGGCATTTCTCGAACCAGAGATATCTCAACTTGCTCTTCTGAGACCAGAATTAGGGAAAGTGTACTCGTTTATTGTTCTCCGATGTGTAAAACTGAAAGAGCCAGAAATGTTATCCCTGTGTTCAGCCAGCAGATCGCTGTCAAAACTGGAAATGAGTGTTGCACCTCCTGACTTCAGACTGTTCTCTGCTGACCATGTTGTGCAAGGTATTATACACACATCAGAGCAGTTCTTTGGAATGGTACTGAGGAGTTAAGCTTCTGGAAGAATATTTCCTTTCTGCCGAATTTGTGCGTAGATGTATCTTTGTGGGAGGAGTTCATTTATGAAATTCTAACGCTTTCTCCCCAGCGTCTTTCTCTAAGGATGTCTCACTGGCCAGCTTTTTATTCTCTTTTTTTTCCTTGTATGGTGCAGAACACCCTAATGCCTGTAAACCTCCTAACTATTTAAAAATAGAAATAACAATAACAGTCTTTTGTCCTTCTGTCCCAGGCTGTAGGAGAAATATTCTTAAAGGAAAAAACAAAAAGTCAAAACTTGTTACATGATGATCTTGGCAGAGCCAAGTGGGGGTTAGTTTCGCACTTAATTTGGAGCCTGAGGTTTACACTTGCTTCTGAAGCTGCATGAAATGTTTCATGTTCAGCTGAGCTTGTGTGGATTTAGTTAAAAGCTAACTGATAATTTCATGATGATTATGTGAGGTAGTTCTTCTAGGAATGGTTAGAGAAATTACTGGAAGTAGCTGGAGGTTTTGAGTATCAGATTAGAGTTCTGATATTCAAAACGATAAGCAGAACAAGGGCAAAACAGTTGAGTACCATGTTAGCAGTGACCTGTGCTGCTGAATGGATAAGGTTTTTATGTTGATTTTTTGTAGATAGGTGATTTTATTCCTTGATATGAAGTGAAATGGTTGTAATATTTTTACTTTCTTTCAGGACCGTGGTGCTTTAAAATACGAGATTAGTAACAGATTTATTTTCTAGGTTTTGGATTTAACTATATAAACTAGGTGTTTTCTACTATTGTAGCCTGATAAATATTTCTTTTTGGTGGGAGGTGACATTGCTGGAGCAACTGGCATTAGTATGTGTGTGGAGGATTTAAGGCAAATAATTTTTTGAATTAAAGAAATAAAATTCAGCAAAGTACATCTTGGAAGTATATTTAAACATAGCATGTGACTTGATTTCTTAATACTGTAAAGAATACTAGAATACTACTATAATACTAATATATATTCTAAAGTAGTATGTTTCAAAAGTATCAAAGTGACTGCAAATGACACTTTCAGTTCAATTTATTGTGTGCGTACAGACAGACATGAGGTTTTTTAGCATCTAAAGTCTGCATCTTTGGTTGTGCTATTTGCAGTGACCCCTCTCCTTTGTAGCATTACATTACACAGGCAAAAAGTAAAAATGAAAAATAAATAAGATGGGGAAAAACCCACCACGTTTAACTGTGAAGAGAAAAGCGTGAGTAAGAAGCTGGAGCTGTTGTTTGGTGAACAGAAAGAAACAGGTTCATAAAATGTGCGTGCAAAGATAAGTCACTGAAGGTGATGGAGAAGTGTTGTAAAATGGGCAAGAAATGGGGTAGGAAAAGAAAATTGAATCAGAGGTTAAGTCAAGGAAGGAAGTGGAGCAGAATACACCCTTGGATAACCTTTACAGAGGTAAGGCAAGATACCAAAAATGCAAGTGTAATAGTTTATGTATAGTAAGAACCTTATGTCAGATTTTAAAGACAGTGAAATTGTTATCATGGTAAGCAAAGCTTTTATTATTAAAATGGCTTTTTGTACTATTTGAACTTTTAACTATTTAAAAACTTAATGACAGGAGAAATAGGAATTATTGAACTATGGACAGGTAGTATCACAGTTATATTACTGTATTCTGAGAATAGTGAGGTTTAGCTGAATTCATTCAATTCAGTCTTTTTAAGGCAGAGCAAGGGTATTAACAAAGCTGTCTGTCTATTCAGTGGGGAAGGAGGAAGAACATAGTGTCATTCATATGTTATATAATTAAAAAATGCAGACAGTTACGAAGATTTCTGGAATGGGTGTCTGGTCAAAGCTGAAAGGAGCTTTCTCAGCAGTTGAGTGCAGGACAACGATGCCCTGGTTACTAAATACAGCTGTGATTGATCAAGGGCAACAACTCGAGGTTTCCCATGCTCATTTTATGTTGTGTTGCTAGGGCTTCTTGTTTGCTTGTTTTGTTGTTGTTTTTTGAGTTCATCCCAGTTCAAGAAAACCGTCCTTTTGCCTTCCACTTTGTACAGTGTCATTTCCCCGCTTGGTAAGTTTTGCCTGTGATCCCCTTTCCAAGGTTTGAATTCCAGTCTGGCTGAATGCCTACTCCTTGCTTGTGTTCCACTTAGCAGCCCTTCAGATTGCCTTGTGTTACTGACTTGGTTTTTTCCTCACTCACACATGTCCTGTCACTTGCAAGGTTTGCTAGACATGGTATTTTATTTCCCTTTGCTTACTGGTATGTTTGAAGAAAGATATATGACCAAGAATATCCTTGTGCCATGCATCTGAAATGTTTCCATACTTTGTCTTGTTCTGAGACCCATCAGTACCAGTTCCTTCTAATTTCTGTACAGCATCAACATGATGATGTAGTTTCTTAGTCACAATGTGCAGAAATTAAGATTGATTTACTGAATCGTAGCTGTGTTATAATGAATGTTTCCATTCAGTATCTGAACTTTCAAATTTGATGGAAAACTATTATGTTTATTTGGCAATGTGTAGTTTTTTATGTTATTTTTCTGGGGTTTTTATTTGTGGGGGACAAAAAAGACTGCAGAGTCTAAATTTGTTTTTCATTAAAAAAATGACAGGTTTCTTCCCCATCTTTAGAACTGCTCTCTCTTTTTTTTTTTTTATGTGCTGTCTCAAATTCACCATAAAAAGTGAGGATAATCTGGCAGACTCTCCACAAAAAAATCTTTCATGCAAGTGGTGTGGATCTTATGATTTGAAAGAAAATACGAACTAATTCAAAATAACCAGTAACTTCAATTTGCTAACATTTTGGTGAGGGAATTTAGAGATAAGACAGACACTACCATGGTGTAGACCATGAGACACTTCTGTGTCATGGTATTGCAGCTATTACTGCTCTGCTGAAGTGTGCTGTGTGTGACTTTGACATTGAGCCAACCAGTCAGGAACTTCCAAGGGTAGAGAAAGTAATCTTGCGAATTTCTCGTAATTTGAAAGCCTTTTATGTAATTATATTGATTGTTAATGTAATGACTTTAAGAGCTTAAGTCTTTAAGTCATTAATATAATGACTTTAAGATTTCTACTTTTAGTTGTTCCTAGCATAGATCTTGTTCTATGTTTCCTTTAAAAAAATTACTGTGCAAACTTTGCTCAGTGAGTTATTTAATTGTTCTTTAATGATGCAGGTTATCCCTGGTTGTAGAGATTGGAAAAACCGAGAAGCAGGAATTGTGAATGGCTTAATCCAGATCTCAGAACAGATCAAAGACAAAACTGTGAACAGAATCCAACTTTGGTTCTATGGTTTGTTTTGGGATTTTTTTTTTTTGGGGATTTTTTTTTAAATGTCAGTGTATGATTTCTTGAAGAATGTATGTTGAGGCATTTGAATCAATTTTGTTCTGGAAGATGTTGGGATAGCAGTAAAGACTTAAAGCTTCCCTTAAGGTCTTATGTCCTGGAAGTGGTTTTAAATGCATTAACACAATGTAGAAACTTGCTTTATTGTAGCATCTGGCACAGACACACAGATATAACTCAGAAACAGTCTCTAAAAGAATATCGCTATAGATTTTCAATCAGTTAAGAATCAGGTAATATGAAAGAGTAATAACTTTACACAATTAAAAAAAAAATCAATATTTTGGCAAGAAGTGCTGTACTCCTTCTGCCAGTTTTCATATCTTTGTACATTTGGCTTCCTAGAGAACTGAAAAGGTTATTTTTGGCCTAGTGCCCTGGGCTAAAAATGGCTTCTGGAATCTCATAGCTCTGTTTGGTGTTGAGCAGTTCTGTGTGGTAGTAACATAACTGCAGTAGTTGGTAGTCTCACTGAAGCATTTCAGTTATGCACTTAAATGTTAAGTTGTGGGAGATGTGGCTCTGTGATCTGTCTAGCATCCCGTTTATCAGAAGAATTTAAGCCGTGTTCATCTATGAAGCAATGGTAGCCGGAAGAAAAAGAGGCTTTTCTGCAAGTACTCATTAAAGGGAACTAAGAGAACAGTGTAAGGTTTAGCCTCTACAGGGAAATAAATCAGGTTATTGCTGTGGGAACAGTGAAACTCAAGCATTACAGTTGAGACTGTACATGTAGGCAGTAGAAGGAGTCTGTGAAGTTTCCTCATGTTTTTATCCAGTGTTGCAGGGTTTGTCTTTAAAAGGGAAAAAAATCCACCCTAACACTGCCCTCCCCCAAGAAACAAATGTACCAGTTACTAGATGGGAATGTGTGCTTATTATAAATGTAAGTTTCTGAATGATTTCTGAATAGTTGGGGTGGAGTTTCAGACCAGGAGTTTGAAATAGTCAGCAGAATAGTGAATAGGCTAGTTAAATCTGAAAAATCTTATACCAATAAAAAGTCTGAAAACTTGCAAAAAAGGCTGGAGGTTGCTTCCCTCTATGTGCCTCACAGATCTGTTAGCTTTTTCCCCAGTTTTTTGTATTGGACTAAATAGGAATAATGCATGGTGCTCCAAGAAAGTAAAGTTTTCAGGAACAGAATTCATAAAAAACCTCACTTTTTTATTTTTGTGGGTGAAGTCAGCATGGACAAATTCTGCATGAAAGTCAAGAGTTGTTCTAGACATAGCTCGTAAACATCCATAGCCAACTTTGCATTGTAAGGCTTTGTTAACACAGTAATCTGGAAATATGGCCAAAATAAAATGAGTTCTGATTAAATTTGTGATCACACAAATTTGAGATGACCAGTCTAGTGAGTGGCTTTTCAAAGAGAGTTACCAGATTTCATTACTGGTGATAAGGCTCTAAAATGAAGAAATAAATCATGGTATTGGTATGGGGGTAGTGAAACACGAGCATCTCAGAGAGCTATCTACCGCCAGAATTACAGTTTCTAAAATACAAATCCTCTTGTTCTAAACAATTTATGAAAAAGAATAATTCCAGATCAGCTTCTGTAGAATACCTGTGCTCAGTCTGCAGAAAGCTTGGATTTGGCTTACTGGTCTAAGCAGAAACCTTGCCAGACTTCCTAAATACAGGCATCCCTGTAAAACAAATTCCTTTCTTTTGTGTTTTGATGGCTATGTATTATATGCTGGTTACATTTCTTGCTTGTAACCTCCAGCCAAATAGTTTTATAGAATGTTTGCTATTTTTAAAAGTTATTTTTGATAAGGTACTTAGTGAAGATAAATCACATTCTTTGTTAACAGTATTTGAAGGAATTAGTCTGTATCTAAAATTTTTTCTTCCTTGTCTCTTAACAAAACTGTCTTGTTTTTCAATGTTCTTATCATAGAAATAAAAATATTTGCAGTCAGGAGGTATTCTTCTGCTTGTCATTGATTCAGCTTGGAAAAAAGCAGATATAGCTTGTGCTCAGTCTTAGTACATTTACATTATGTCTGTGTATGTTAAATATATTAAGTGTATTATATTTATAAAAATATTTCACCTGCTCCACTTTATGTATGATAGAGTTCTACTTTTTCATATATTTCTAAACCCTTCCTTGGTGCATCAAATAGCAATAGCCTGAGGATAACCCAGTCAATATATGTGAAAAAACATGACATAGGGAGAAATATATTACTTTATTGGTGATTATTATGATTAAGTTATTAAATTAAGGTTATGTGAGCATAACAACTTTGTTTTTCCTGTGGAACAGCCTAAATAAAGCATTGGGAAGCAGTCTTGCAAAAAAGAAAATGGTAGAGGGTAGTAAGCTGCCAGGGTTTTTTGCTTTATTTACAGAAGCTGCTTGCTTTTAGAGGAATTTCTCTAATACTCAAAGAATATTTAGTCCTGTTGTTTGCTACCAGATGTCTCACCTTACTTTGTGCTGCTGTTTACATTCTGATGCTAGTGGACTATACTTGCTGAAATATGTTGAAGCAATTGATTTGTCTTAATAAAAGAGACTTTTATGTTGATATAGTTTGTCACTCTGCCTAGTGCTGGCCATCAGTTTCCCTGGCTGAGTCTGTGTATCTGGATCAGAAATTTATGGCTCATGTGTGTTGTCTCAATTTTAAAGTATGCCAGTGATAATAGTATGATTGATTATATTTCCTTTGGAAACAAATAAAAGAGATTACACAGCAATTTTGTATTTTAGCTTCAACTTCTGGTCATTTATTCTTTTCTCTTCACTGGATCAGCTAATGCACTGGAGCAGACATTTACTCTGCTGCAGTTGTTTATATGTTATTTTTTACCTTTGTATTTAATAAACTAAGGTATTTGATTAATGAGGGATAATTCCAGTCACAGTAATTTAGGATGCCACTGCAATTGTCCATCTAGCTTCCTGCTGAAAGCTTTTGCCCATGTAAATATGGTGACAACCTAAATGGTGATGATTTAAACTACTGCAACAGGCTTGGAATTGTGGTGTTGAGGAGCTGGCATGTGATTTCACCTGCTGTGCCTGTTCTTGGGGAGGAAACCATCATCAGAGGAGTGGGGGACAGAGTTGAGGCTGCTCCTGTCTTACATTGCTGTACTGAATGGTGCAAGGCCTTGTGAGACAGTCCTAAACAGATGAACCTTTGATGTTCTGCTGTGAAATATGATTTCAGATCCCAAATATTGCAATTTCATGAAACCTTTCAGGTTTTTGGGTGCTTCACAAGTTTTATTGTCTTTTACTTTGGTATTAACAACTGGACATAGCAATTTGTGAGTTGCTTTGTAAATACCTTCCCTGGGGTAATGTGTGTTCAGCTTTCTTATCAATAGTTGCTGGTAATGCACCCAACTTTCACTTTAGTAATTTGCACCTTAGACTTGGTGGGAGCTCATGATTGTCATTGTTCCAAGCTTATGCTATCACTTACCAAGACTGTGATTCTGTGATTGCATTCTTCCATGTTGTATTTTTAAGTTTTCATATGACAGAGTTAAATATGACCTTGATTGTGTCTGACCTGCCATGTGCTCCAGGTCTCCGTGTATCTATAACTTGGCCTTACTGTTACTTATAGCACCGTTACCATCAATCACTTGCAGATTTTATCAGCAGTGGCTTTGTATTCTAGGGAGGAAAGTCTTGAAAATCCTGACTGATGTTGGGTTGTGAAGAAATAAAACTAGTTTCATGTATGAGACACTTAATGACTTCCTTGAGGGTATTGTTCAGTTTCTCTGAGTAGATGTTGGATTAACACTCTACAACCACATGAAAATGACTGATGTTCTGCTGTGAGCAAATAAAAAAAGCTCTTCTAGTAGGTAGTATGTTCATATGAGGCTGTAGAATATGATTTGTTTCAGTAGTGTACAAATCCTAGCTTATGACCATGTCTTTTATAGATACCAAAGTGGACTTCTTTCATTATGATAATTTTTCACTTGCGTCTCCTTTCATGTTTTGCTCTATGAATTAGGAACATAAAAATGAAGGTTGTGTAATGTTGAGGAAGGTTTTAGATCAAGTACAGGTAAAATTTCTTTATAATTAAGAATTCCTCCCTGAGTATCTGTCCTAGAATGGATTGCTTGACAATTCCATTTATAGAAACAGGATGTTTTGGTTTTATGAATGTGGATTTCTTGGGAACTCATTTTGAGAAAGTGTTTGTCTGCCTCCACCCTTGGTGGAATGCAGATGACATCAGAATTTTTTATGTACTGGTGCTATGGATACAGAAAGATCAGCTTTGGAAGTGCCAGTGACATAGAACGAATTGCATTCTAAGCAATGTTACTCTTCAAGGTGAATGGGTGGTACAGATGTCCAGGTGATCCAGTCTAAGGCAATAGAGTAGTAGGTGGTCTGGATTTTTACCTATACCATTTTAAATACTATGAATAGTTGCAGTGTAGGTTCCAGGTCATTTAGGGATCTAAAATATAACCCTTTAACTGCCTTTCTTGTATGGCAAAGCTGAGTTATTCACTTCTTTTGGATCTCTTATATGTGTTTGTCTCTCACTTGTGATAATTTTGGTTCCACTGGCATTTGAGTTGTCCCTTCAAAAACTTTTGGTTAAGATCTAATTACAACTTCACAAAACCAGCTTCTTTAAGAGAATATTTGTAAATAAAACTGTAAGTATCAGTTAAAATATGCAGTTAATTTAGTAAAAACTTTATTCTAACTTTGTATCTGAATTTTATATGATCACAGGATAACTAAGAAGGGACCTAGGATGCTAATGAAGGGATCCGTGTAGGTCATCTAGTCCACCCACCAGTGCATGGCTGGGTCAAGTCTAAATCTGTTCAATCTGTTCTTGTCAGCTGAAGCATATTTCGTTTAGCTGAGACATTCCCAAGTATCTTGACGTCCCAGGTATTCCTTCTGTTACGAAGTCCTAGAATTTTTATGGTGGAAGAATACCCAAGGTGATTAGATTTGTTTTACAACCCTGCTTTGCAGCTATGCAAAATACACTGTTCAGACACTTTTTGTTTGCTGACATATTTATCCACAGACCTCCTTATAGAGTTTTGCTCCAGTTCGGTATTGACATAAGTTCTGACATATTTTGTGTCCATATTACCAAATGCAGACTCTTACTGTTAGTCTGTTAAGGAAATACTGAAGAAAGGACCTAGGTTAATGCATTTTGGAAGTGCTTTTACAACACTTTAAAAGAGAATGTGAGGTGGTCTTAGTTTTAAATCCTATTCTGTGTACGTAGGGATTTCTCCATTAGAAGGATGGTCATCAGGAGCTTGTACTGCTCAGGACTGGAGTTCTCAGTAGAAATACTCAGTGACATAGATTTGCTTACTTTGAGATAGTGTGTGGTGTTTTTTTTTTTTGCTTTAAGTTCTGATGGCAGCTGTGGAATGCCTGTGTTTAAAATTACTAAACTGTTTAAAGTTGTATGGCAATAAAGTTTACTTATTTGTACTGGGTTAAACCCAGTAGGCAGCTAAGACCCACACAGCTGCTCACTCGCTCCCCCACAATGGAGTGGAGAAATGAATCAGAAGGGTTAAAAGTGTGGGTGGAGATAGTGAATTTCATAGGTAAAGAAAACCTGCACATGCAAGTAAAGCAAAATAAGTTGTCGGTGGGTTTGTTTGTTTTGAAAATTTGGTATGCAAATGCAGGTAGCATGAAATGTGGGCTTGAATGAATTTCCTGGCAAAATCCCTTCTGACTGATGTATGTGGGACTTTTCCTGTTCTAATGTTCTAAAACAAATGGTACTTTGGACTAGGTTATAGCAGTGTGAGGAAGCTCACCAGTCTTCTTTCATCTGCATAAACCTCAGCACAGGCTTATTCAACCTACTTCCTGGGCAAGATCTCCTGTCATGCTGCTGTACTTAGCCTGCTGTCAGTGTCTGAGTTTAGTCAGTTCAGCAGGAGTTTGTGTGTCTGTGTCCCCGTGACTGTAGTAGTACAGGTGTCTGTAAATAACGTGTCCATAATGCAGCTACAGCATTTGAAAGATGGTTATTCTTGCTCACTAGGTAGTGTGTATGGTCTTGCGTGTTATGCCTTGGTTTTCATTCTTTCTGACTGTCTTGGGGAATTCGCAACAGCAGGAATGTAAACAATAAAATATTAGGAAAATTTGTTCCTATATTCCAGTATCTGAATGTTAGGAAATTATTCCTGATATTTATGTTAAGTGCCAATATATTTTCATTGTATGCAGTGTGTTTACTGTATGCCTTCATTAAATACGGTTTTAAGATGTGAAAAGTCTCCTCCCACTCGGAGGAACAGAATTTATGACACATGACAAATACCTGTTTTTCCTAGGTCTCTCCTCTTTACTTTCTCCTCTTTACTTTCTTCTCTTTAGTTTCTTCGACAAATCACCAAAAACCATAGCTGTTAAAAGAAACCTGTGTTCTGTATTTAATCAGATGAAAATCTGCAGGGGAGGTCATCTATGGCAAGATGATACCAGATTACTTTCATGATTCAGCCATGTATTAGTGTGTAATGAAATATGCCGAGGACTGTGCTATTCAGCATCACTATTTTTATATTGGGTTTTGTTGTTTAGTTTTTTGGGAGTTTTTTTGTACAATATTTTCTTAAAGAACAGTAACATTTAATCAAATGATGTCTTAGAATTTATTCTCACAAAACTCTCTTCCATTAATTATATTTTCTATTTCAGTATTTATGAGGTTTTTGTATTTATTCCCATAACAACTATCAAGGTCTATAAGCCTTCAGGATACTAGATTTCAACTAGTGAGAATTTTCCTGTTATTACTGGAGAAGTTGATGAGGAATGGAGCAGACAGCAGGTATATTGTAAAGTGACAAATTTCTAAATAATGTTTAAATAATATTAGCCCTCTGAATGCCTTCTTTTTTGTTTGATGGATTGGTGTTTGGGTTTTTGTGCTTTTTGTTAGCCTTTATAGCTGAAGGTAGAGAAACAAGGAGTAACTATTAGGTAAGATAGTAGCAAATAGAGTTATGGTTTTACTGTCTTAGGTGCAAACCTTGAATGGTTTTGAACTTGAGTATGATTAAATCCCTAACTGTCTTTTGTATTGTTCTCATAAATGTAGTAAGCTGTAAGTTTAAAAGAAAAAGGAAGTGTAGTGAGTATAATAATTGAGCTTATATCCCAGTATGCTGTATTTATACAGTTCAATAGCATGTGTTTATTTTCTTTGGGGGATTGCTCTGTATTCCTCAATTTTCATTTAAAATGTTTGTCAGTCAGTGTACCTGGCAGTAAATTAACTGGAGGAAGTCAGTGTTTAAATATAATATTGTTTGACTGTTTCATCTAAAAAATTTTTAGGGACTTTCCACTGGATTTGTGCTCTGGTCAAAGGTAATTTAGACTGCAGCTTGCTTTTTTTTTTTTTTTTTTTGTGTTGTTAAAGAAGCTTTGACTTCTGGTCTCATAAAACTACTACGTAAACACAGACCTACCTTTACATCTTTAGCCATTTTCATGCAGTTTGCTAGTTTGGAGCAAAATTTGTAAGTTATGTAGCATGAATCTATTTTTTTGCATAGTATTTTAGTAGCTAACTTGGGATGGCAGAATGAATACAGCAGTACTGTATATGAGAGTAAGATGGCAATACGGAATCTTAGGATACTTGTTAGAAATTTTTTTCTCCCCTCTTTTGCTTTAACCTCATTTTACAGTGATGAAACCAGTTTGTTCACAGAAGAGTTGAGTTTTGGTGCAAATGCTGTCTGGCTTCCCTCTGACACCAATGAAAAATGAAGGGAAGAGAAGACTGAGCCCACCTTCTCTTTTGCAGAAAAACAAAAACTGAAGTGTAACAGCTTGAAAAGGACATTCTCTAAGAACTGTGCTTTCCCTTTTAGTAGTGCAAAAAAGTGGATCTGTAAGTTAGAATGGTTTTTTAGTAAAATTTATGGAAATGAATATGTGATTAATTTCCTTATTTTCATCAGTTTTGTTTTCAATGGACTATGTTACTTGCAAGGGAAACTTGATAAAAACCAGTTTTAAATATCAGCTCCTAACAGAAGGACATTGCATTGCACATTGAATTTTCTTAATTTTGATTGACTCTATTAATGTATGACTATGTGGGAAAATATTCTGCTGTTTTTATGTACCTTATTTGTGTGGATTATGATTTGTAATTTCCTACCTAGCATCTTGCTTCAAGTGTATAAGATAAATATGAAAATCAAGTATGAATTAATTCAAGTTAACAAGGTAAATGTAAATAGTCTTATGTGGGAAACCATGGTCTCAGTATCTCTCTGACCAGTAATTTACAGTATTACATACTTCTAGCACATGGCAGGAGTCATTGTGTAACCATGTTTACCTCAATGTTATTTTTAATTTCAGAATAAATAAATTGGTTTATGCTTGTTGTTTTATTATAGTGAAACCTTACTTTGCAACAGGTAGTTGAGTGAAAATTTATGAAGGTTACCAGATTCCCCATTTGGTGATTCTATCTGGCCATTCTATGTACTTCATATCTGCTTGTAAGACTTTGAGGAAAATATAATTTATAGACCACTGATACTTGCTATCCTTCTTTGATTACTGTGAGTGTGAGTATATGCTTAATCAGGTATAGACTTCTCTAAGCCCTGGTAGGGTAGGTAAGATACCCTGGTTGGTACCTTTTTTGCCAGATAAAGCCAGAGTTTAGCCAGGAGAGTGTATTTCCTTAAAGACTGTTCGCTAGGGTAAGTACTCACATAAAGACACATTTGTTTAGAATTTCATAAATATATTCAGGCAAAATATTTCAAATCATACTGGCTATTGAAATTACTGCTAGCTAGAGTTTTGTATAATGCAGTTTGTCAAGCAAGGATGTATTTGAATAAAGAACTGCCTCAGTCTTTGCGCATTGTATTCTCTCATTTGCAGGTGTGTGCAAGCCCATGTCCATAGACATGTGGGACATGATGTAAACATATGTACACACTTCAGGCATATGAACTGAAAATTTGGGCTTTTCTTGTAGCTGGGAGAAAAAAAAGGCACATTTTTATGTCCATAATTTAAAAAGTATATGTAATTAGTGTAATCATTGGAACTTTTCAGGATCAGTTTTAAGTTTTTGTGATTTATGCAAAATTTATTCAAAGAAATTGTATATATATCTCATTCTGATTTTAGTTGCTACTCAGAATAAGCACTGTTTTATTTTTACAGTTATTTCTTCATATCTAAACACTTGAATGTGTTTAGGTAATAATGTAGCATTAGCTACGTTGTTACGTAACTGTATATGTTGTATAGTAATCTTATGTAAAGGATGCAGCTGATTACTGGTTTAAAATCTGTATTCTGTTTTTACAGATTAAGTAGCAGATGGGAGTTAGCACCTCATAATTCTAGCCTACTCTTTTTGATTTTGTTTGTGTCCTTGCACAGTTGTTTTTCTAAGTATGTTTGGCTACAGTTTAGCAAGAAAAAAAAAAATTACCCTTCTCTTCACTCATGATTTTATGATTTCTGTGGGTATGTCCATATAAATTTTAATCATTATTTCTAAGATTGCTTAGGGTCTGAGAAGAGTAATATTTTCTGATACAAGTGTGTCCCTAACTATGGTGGCACTAAATGCCTAAAGTCTCTTTAGACAGTCCTGGTGCTTTGGAGCTGCAGAAATGGGGACCACTGTAACAGCCAGGGCATCCCTGTGTCTCTGTCAAGTCAAGATGCATGATGTATGTAGACTTGAAAGAGTAGATTAAAGTAGGAAAAGTATTTAACATTCCTATCAGATGTGTAACATTCAAGTGTGTGTAAAAATTCACTCAGGTGTTACTTATAATTTCTTACTGAAACAAAGGAATGGAAAACCTTTCCCTTTGAACTTGTGTTGCTGAAAATTCCATGTCAGAGAGACTTTCTGTAAGTGTTTTTGATCTGTTGGAATTGGAGATGGAAGAAATCTTGTTCTGATTTTTCTCTTTGGACAGTTTCTCTAGAACAGTGGTTTCCAAATCGAAAAACATTGATTGCATAAAAGCTTGAAAGTGGTATCCCATTAAAACTATTTGCAGATCCTTGACATGAAACCCGAGGCATTTCTGAAGAATGTCCTCTTTCCCTTTTGACTGCTGAAAATACAAGCAATAACCAGAAACAAAACAAAATTCTCTCTATTAAGCAGTTTTCTAAAGGAGAGCTAAACAACCTAGTCCAGAGATTCTAGAAAGAAAATTTTTTTGATGTAACAACCTCAACTCTCTGTGTTATTTTGCACTTTATATGAATATTCTAGACTCAGAAAAGATCCTTGATTTAAATATCTGGTTTATATTAATGTTCAGAACTACCCTGTGCTAATTTAAAAGTATAGTATATTTTTACAATGTATTTAGAAATATTCCAGATTAATTTTTTATTTGAGAACTAGAAATAAGTTTCAAATCTCCTTCTGGCTTGTATTTTTTTATGGTGTCTTATTAGAGTAGTTCTGTGCCTTTATAGTTGAGGTGCTTAATTTGCAAGGCTTCAAACAAAAGAAAGGTAGGAAAGAAGGTTGTGCTGGGGTTATCTTAAGGGTTATGCCGGAGTCCCTGCCACTGGCAATGCTTGTGGGCTCCTTGCAGAATTGTCCGAAATGAATGTGAATGAAGATGTGACTATTGGGCAAAGGGGGAAAAGCAAATAAAGGCATACAATAAAAAAAGATAAGAAAACCTATAAATAACTTAGCAAATTAGTAGCCCATGGTTGACCATAGTTGAATAGATTAACCACAGTATAGACACACTTTCTGCATGATTTGATAGCAAATGGCTAACATAAACCCATTTTTTGACATGCAGTTACTGTGTGATATCTAAATTCTCTGTAGAACTGAGCCTTTTCTATTATTGAATATCGTTGCTATGTAAGAGCACACCAGAAAAGCAGAGAAGAAAGCATTTGGCTGTTTAAATGAATGCCTAGCCTTTGATTCTATATAAAGCATTGCAAATCACTTTTTAATTCTGAAAGAAATAGTGCCTTATTTAAAAATGGTGTGAAAATGTTGGAACAAATCTTAAAATCGTAAGATTTTATTCCATCTTTTTATAGGATCATAGGTAAAACGACCTCTAAGGCCATATATCATTAGAAATGGCAAAAGCGTTTTCTCTACCGGTACTAGCTTATGGTCTGCACTCTTACTGTTGTTAATGCACTGGCAGCAGCACAAACCAGGAATCTGAACTTTGCCAATGTAGGCATATTTGCTCAATCTTAACATTTACATTTAGTAAATGCTGGGCAATGGAACTCTTCAGTCTTCAGCAAAAACAAAAATAAACTGGAAGTGTCTGGGATTCTTCATGCAAAAGCTGACTTCCTGTCCTGGTTTTTGGAACTGTGTGTGGTAAAGATGGAGAGTCCCTCTCTTTTTCACTCTTTCTCTTCTGCTTTCACCAGTATTACTGTATAGTTTTTTCCTCCTCTGAATCCTTTTACAGCCTCTGTGCCTGATAATTTTCCCTTAGGAAAATAAGATGTCATCCTGGAGCATACATCTAGGGTAAGACAGACAAATCTGGCTTTTCTCTATTAGTCTGGCTTTACTGGCTTATGTTACTTATTAAATATGGATAATACAACTCCCACTGCACTTGAAGCAAGTGATGTGTGGTGTCTTTGAAAAGCTAATTTCAAAGAAGTCACTGTGTCTCCAATCCCTTGTAAAATAGACATAGCAGCAATTTTTATGTACTAGAAGTATGAGAGCAAGTGTAATAAAGAGAGATACACCAATATCTCAGGACTCATTAAAATGTGTCAGCAAGATACAAGAACAAATGCTGGAATGAACAGGGAAAGATGGATGAAAGTTGGGAACTAGGAGTGGGAGAGTGGGAGAAAGATGGGTTGTACTATAGCAGGAAAGAGTAGCCTTGCCCTCACCTGCAGCTGTTTTAACAGTTTGGTGGAATTTGCAGCTACGTTAAGCTATCATGAAGTTTTTCTTCTGGCCTCTTATTTTTCAGTGACTACAATATACTGAAAATATGTGTTTAATCATGCTTATTTGTTAAATCTGTTTAAATGCTTTTAAATAAAAATAAAGCATAATAATAAAAATGCTAAAATGTTGGTGAAATAATAACTAAGTTGTCTTTTTGAGATATGTGTAATGATGTCTGATTACCGACTATTCGGATAGCCAGATAATGACCAGAGGAGTAGTGATAAGGTGGAAAACTGAGCCACTTAATCTGTTCAGCTGCTCCTAAAACCAGCAAAGTTGACCAGTGAAGCCATTATCCCTGTTGCAAAACCTGCTGAAGTGATTCACTGGAAGAAACTCTTTGGAATGCCAACCCAACTGGGGAGGGGGAGCTGTTGAATAAAGGTACATAAGATGTATTAGCGTGGCATTGAGGACTGAGTAAAAGAATTTTGAGATTGTACAGGTCTGATACGGGATATTTAAGGCAAGGATCAGAAGTGGAAAAGGATCAAAGTGAAGTGGGGAGGAAGGAGTATGGGAAAAAGAGAGAAAGAAGGGGTAAAAGGGGACAGTTACATTTTAAAGCAGGCTAGTACATTTGTGTGGTGAAGCTCTGTTGCCCTATTACCATGGCTTAACCTATGAAACTTTTTAAATGCATTTTTCTTCCCATCCCCCTGCCTTGTGAATGTCTTTGTAAGATGTGTGCATGATCTGCTACCAGGCTTCAGGCTGGAGTAGCCAGCATGTGGAATGAGTGAGAGACAGTGGAGGCACAAAAGCTAATAGAGACAATAGTGAAGGGCTTTTTATCCCTTCGTATTGATCCTTAGGAACAGGATGGATCTGTCTATGGTATCTGTGTTTGTGTAGGCGTTCAGTGCAGCACTGTTCCCTTCTATTCCTTTGTGTGTTTGTGGTGAGATGTGTTATCTACGATGTGTCTCTCTGTCCTTTGGAATTACTGCTCCACCTTCCTATACTTGGAAAGGTGTTAGGGAACAATAGTTCTTATTCACCAGGCCAGGAGAGGAGGGCTTCTGTGAGTCTCTCAGTATGCCTTATTTCCCTGCCCCTAACAAATAAGCTTTTTGCTTCAGTTCAGATTTCTGCAAGGGATCCTTTGCAGGGTTTGCTGCTGTCCTCAAGGCAAGTTTTCTGTATTAGGATGGCACTCAACAGCGCAGAACAAAATTTTCAGTGTTGGAGGCCTGGTATGCAAAAAATGGTTAACACCCTGAACTCTGCTGGAATTTGATATGTCCTTTGGGTGATTATCACCTCTGAAAGTTGGGGTACTTTCACTTTTATATTTTAATGCCTGCAGAGTCCTAACAACTTTCTTTCCATAACAGTGAAAAAATAAAAACTGTTACTGATTTATGTGTACTGTGTATTTTTTAGCACAGCAGCTAAGTATTCTGGTTTGATTTTTTAAGTAGTCCTCTGTAATTGCTATAAAATTATTTAATAGAAACAAGTAGAAAGTAATAGTGGGGGAGAGAGATTGACTTCTGTGCAAAAGCATATGAAAAAACTACATAAAACTGTTTTAACACAAACACTGGTAAAGGTGTAAACATGAGCAGTTAAGTGTGTTTTAGGATTACTCCCATTTCTGTCCCTTATTTTCCAATGTTTCCTGAAGTGCTGTTAATATAAAACTTGGTTTCCAGTGCAAACTTCAGGAAATAAATTTTCTGTTGAGTATGCCTGTCTTCCTTGCAATGCCAGTTGAGGTGTCCCTTTTACCACAAGGAAGCCAATTAACTGTGGTTAACTCAGCCACCCAAAGGACTGATCTGCTGTACAGCTGATTTATGAAGCACCATTTATGTCAGGGGAAAGAAAATCTGCAAGATGTGTTTGGAGCTGAGTTTTCTTAATGGTTTTTTATTTTATAGTTGTATTTTTCGGGGGCAACTCTAAATATAGGTTCAAAGAGGAACAAGCAGCAATCATATAATTTCCATTCATTTATTTTGTTGCCAGCATAACTGAAAATAGGGGGACAGTGCTTGTGTGAGAGAAGCTTGCCTCCCTACTACAGAATGTGATCTGAAGTAGTGTAGTGGGAGCCTCAGAAGACTTTGCTGCTTCTGATGTTCTGGTTTTATTTTAACAAAAGCTGCCTGGTAGATTTGTGGTCAGTTGTGTTAATAAACACAATTACTGAAGTAGAGAGCTTCTATAACATGATTTTAATCTCAGAAGCCTGAACAGTTTGTTTTATGCCAGCTTTATGCCAACCAGTGTTCTTAGAAAGCTGGTTCTGAATTCTTAGAAAACTTAGTCATCTGCTCCTTCTCTAGCTTGAAATGCAAGGCTGTCCTGCTCCATTTTACTGTTTACTTTCCCTTAGTTGACTGAGCGTTGTGTTCTCGTGCAGTAGCGAAGAGAGTTTAACTCATTTGTTATCTGCAGATTCATTTGGTGAATACAGTGACAGGATCATATGTGTGGCATCAGGGTGCTCCCTCTAGTTTTAGATGCTTTGTAATAAACAAAGTGTTAAAACTTTGCCAAGTCCTATTGCAAGACACATGACTTTTACCAGCTCTAGTTAAGTCATAAAACATTGTTTGTTACGGATTTGACAGAGAGTTAGTGTGATCTAGAAATTTTGTAGAAGTATCAGAGTGCCAAGATACATAATGTCTTCTTTGCATCCTACTAAGTTAAGGCAGGGATGGCATATTTTACACTAATTTGCCACTTGCAGTTTAAAGCAAAGAAATTGAATATATTAGTGTTCCTGCCATTTTGTATGGGGTGTAGCTTCATTGTTTGGGTATGTTTTACCAACAAGAAGGCATGGTTTACCTAGGTTTGTATTGCATACTGTCCTGATTTCTGGGTGAAAAGGATGCACTCCCTGGTACTAATAACGACTCTGTGTGTGACTGCAGGTAAAAAAAAATGAAAACAGCAAAAAACCTGGGGGGATTGTGTCACCAATCACTTCTGCAGTTGTTAAAATAGTTCTGTTGTGTGACAGCTCTTTGATGGTAGGTTGAGAAGTTCAACCACTTTCTCTTGCTTTATAAAGAGTGTGGAAATTTACTTGTAGTAAAAGATACAGAATTCTTAGGACTTAAGTCCAATGTATAAGCCATAGACTCAATACTAAAGCAGTAGATGCAGTGATTGTTGTAGGCACCCAAAACATAATCCTTACATAAGAAAGTGGCTGATGGAAGACGAGCTGTGGTATTGCCATGGAAGTGACTGCTATCTGGCCAGCTGGCTGAAAAAAAGAGGGTCCAAAAAGACAATGGGGAAATGAAGATTTAGGTCAAACTGGCACTGTTGCCATATAAAAAAAACGCCCAAATTTTTAGGAAAATGAACTTGACTTTTGAGCAGGTTCTTGCACAGCTGTGTTAGTTATAGCACTGACAGCTATGGGCAATTCGAGTTGTTCCTTTTCTTTTCCTAAAGGATGAACTCACCAGAGCATGCTTTTATGTGAGACTGCAATTTAGCCTTCCTGTAGTTCATGCAGTCACACTGTGCCTCATGAACTCTGCTTCATGAGCACGCAGCTCATGAGTTACAGCCTTGCCTTAGTTTTTTCCCTCTGGAATTTCTCATCTTCTAGCAGGTATGTAAGGCCAAGGTGTCATCGCATTTCTCACCGGTATGGATCACCATTTGTTTTCAGAACAGTATTATTTAACACTAAGGGGTTATAATACGTTATCCTTTTTCAGATACTAGGTAATCTGGATTTTCAGTCGCCTGTTGGAATTGGCAGCCAACAGAATTGAAATAATATGGGCACATCAGAAGCATGATATGTGGTGTTGCTTTAAAGGAGGGCATTGTTTTTATTTATTATGTGATGCCACTTTTCCAACCAAGAAAGACTGGAAGTTTTTCAAAACTAAGTTTTCTTCAGTAATGCTCTCTTCTGTTATGTAATATCAATTTTTATTTACTTTTTTTTTTGCAAGTCCACAGCATTGTAATACTAACATTGCCATAAAGCCCTGTCAAGATCATCCAAATTTTTTAATAAATGTAGAACAGAAAAATAAGTCCCTAAATTGTAAAGTGTGATAATTTATCAGATGGAAGAAGATAGAAGGTGAACATGGGGTGCAAAATTTCTGAGTTCTCTGAGTTGTGTGTTGCTTATATTGTGAGGTTATTGAAAAACTTAATACAACTAAATCTGGATGTAATGAAAATGAACTACTGTCGAGAGGCAATCCTGGTGGTGTAACCAAGGGAGTGTGATTGATGGTCTTACTTATCAAGTCTATCTTACTGACTTGATAGTATGTTTGCAGAGATAATTGCAAAATTCCAAGAATTAGGCAATTTGTTTCCCATCGGCATTTCCTGTGGGTATGCTGCATATATTGCATTTTATTGGGTACATTATACATTCAAACTCTCCAACATGTTTTCTTTATTGAATACTTAGTGAAGACAATCAATAATAGAACAAACAACCATACTGACCTCTTAGAAAAAAAATTGTGGGTGTGTTGTAGCTTATTCAGTTGTACTCTGAAAACACAATTCTGACGAATGTGTGACTCTAGTTTTCCTGTCACAGCGATCCATGATATAACATTCCCTGTGTGTTTGGAATAGCCATACTGTTATCATGTTATCTTTTTTACTTGGCAAAAGAGAAATCTGTTGGCTCAGATGGAATTTCAGAATCAGAATTTACTGGCACAAAAATCTAAGTTTTATTTTGCCAGAATATAGTTGGTTTTACTTTTGTATGCCTCTCAGAATTTTAAAAGCATAATTGAATTGATCAAAAGTCACATTTTCATTAGAAGTAAAATAAATAAATCAATCAATCATCCACAGCCTATAAGGCACTCTAGAATCTAATTTTTTGGTATGTAAATAGTATATTTCAGTGGCATACCACAGATTCTTTGACTTGTCTCTGTAACAGGATGATAAAACAGGCAATTTTGAAGGAATTGCAGAAAATTATTTTTCAAAATAGCTACCAATCATTTCAGATTTTTAAGAAATTAATTTTAAAGAACTTTGTTCATAACAATGAAAGAAAACACTGTTTTGCCATGTATAATGATTGTTAGGAAGACCCTTATAGTAAATCTTTCTTTTTGTTTCTGCTTTTCAGTAGGTGGTGGTGGTGAGGTTTTTTGTTGTTTTTTTTCTTCCATTGAAAACTCCTGTTATCAGCTGCAACTGGCAGGAGCAGTTTTTCTCTAAGTTTCAGGGCTGAAAATACAAATCACTAATGAATTTGATTCTTGTTTAATATTTAGCATCCTTCTATTTTTAACAGTTTTTAAAATGCTGGTGAATCTTTATGGTACTATATTTACTTTTAAAAAATCATTTTTTCAGTTTTGTTTATCGTTCTCTTAACTGAAGTTGTTCTACTGTGGTACAAGAATTCTACGACTTAATTACATTCCTCAGGAAATGAGAGTCTTATACTTGGAACAGTGTCAAATACAAAAGAACTAAATCATGGCTTTGATCAACTTCTTTTGCCTCACACAAATCCTAGAATTTCAAAGCCTTAAGTATTTTGTATTTCTGTTGTACAACTATATTTGACCATGAAGAAATGGATTTTGTTTGGCTGGGTTTTTTTAGCTAGCACTGGCATTGAGACTGTTTGGTGAAAGTTAATAAAAAGTTTGCTGGGAGCCGGTTGCACTAGTTGGAAAGAGCTGAAGGAAAAAGATTTGTGGGTGTGCAATTCCTACCCCAACTGTAATTCATAAAATACTGCATATATGTTTTAATGGATTATACACCTAGATTTTATGTGCTTCTTATGGATTTGCAAAGTGGTTGTATATTATATATCATTAAATACTGCTCTTTCTGTGCAGTATAAATGACTTCCTGTGGATTTTTTTCAACTAATTCTTTACTCCAGTCGTTATTTCAAAATACAAATGTGTAAATTGTTAGTAGCTTACAGTAGCTGCTCGCTTTCTTTTTGTTTCTTTAGTTTAATGAGTCTGATGTAAAACTTGGAAATACCTCCTTACATCTGCCTTGAATGATTTTGTCCCCCAGCCCTTCGGTCTTCATATTAGAAATTGAGGTGTAGCCTTTTCTGGGGGGATTTTGAAACAGCTGAATTTGTAGGATTGTAATGTCAGAAGTTGCAAAGAGGAAATTCAGAAGGGAGTTGGGTTGTTTTTCAAGACTTGGCCATTTAAAATTTTTGCATCAGACAAAATTATTAGACAGCTTTTTGTTAAAAGTTGTGTACTTCAAAGAAACTGCGTGATGGAATACTAGGTGGGGTTGAACACTGTGCTTGTACCAGAAGATACAAAGCCAGTTGCAAATTTGGACTTATTTATTCTTCTGCTGCTTTAGTTTTGTTTGTAGCCTGGAGCACACAGTACAAACTACCAAAAATATTGATGACCTCTGTATCTACATGGTCACCTACTACCTGCTATCTCTTTCTTTAGATGAAGATTTGTTCCTATGAGTCGTGGTTTGTTTTTTGTTTTGTTTTTTTTGCATATAGTTTTAAACTCACTCTGTTCCTGCCAGGCACTTCTGAGGTAGATGACTGTGAGAAACAAAGCCTTGTGTGATCTGGGAGGTGTGGGTTGTGCAAAAGTCTGCCTTGCTTACATTGCCTAGTTTCCATTTATGAAGGTGATAATTGGGTAAGGGTGTTGTTAAGTATCATATGTCCTTCTTCTACAAGCAGAAGTTTTTTCACATTTAATTCTCTTCTGATATTATGTGTATAATGAAGTAGTTCTTCAGGGGAGAGACATTTTGATTCAGGAGACCTGAAGCCATCTGGCCAGACTGAGGCTTTGCTTTCACAGTTAAAAGAGAAAAACAGTAGTGGGAGTGGCATGGGCTCAATTTTTTTTAACCATGGTAACTGTGCGTGGGCAGTGCTGGCAAAACAGTGAGGACAAGTATTTCTGTTTTGCTGAGGTAAACTTGCTGAGGCAAGACCTGTATTTCTGAGACTGACCTTGTGCTTAGTTCCCTAGAGGTAAAAATTTTGCTACCTTACTCAGCAATGTTGAACAAACCTGAAAACTTGAGGCTGTAAGACCAGCTCGGAATTAAGTTGTTAAAATGCAAGTGGTTTGAACTGTGCCTGTTTGTTTGTTTGTGTATGAGCTGTTATTCTGCAGTATGAAGTTTCATGATTGCTGTCTAGTCATTTTCAATTTATTTTTCTTTTCCTTTTAGAACTCTTTTTAACTAACATGCGTATGTATGAGATTTCTGATTTTGCTGGATGTAATGTCATGCTGTGCAAACAGGCTAGCATAAGATTTTAAAAGACTGAACTAATGGAGAGGTCCACTTTGAGTTTCATCAGAGATGAAGGAATTTGGAAAGTCACGAAAGGTACTGAATGCCTCTTTTGGGTTGTATTCGTTGGTCTAAATCTAGTTGAAAGATGTATCTTGTTAAGTTAAATGGATGCGTCTGAACAATGAATCATCTCCGAGGAAATGTTTGGGTTTTTCTTTTTTCCTACAAAAATGCGTGCTTGGTCTGTATTATCTATGCACAGCTGCTAAGAAATGATAGAAATTAAAGACTGATATATTCAAAGACTCATATTGCTGACTGTTGCAGGGAAAAAATGCTCACATCATGTAGTTTAAACTACAAAAAGCAGTTTACCGATTTATTAATACAAGGTAAACAGCAATCAGGAAACTATATACTTGGGATTGATATGAGGAATGCAACAGATAAACCAGAGTGTCAGACCATTAGAAAAATTAATAAACCTCTACAAATATCTAAACACTTTTCATGACTTATCATGAAAAGTTCTAATCCCCTTCTTGCTCCACGCAGTTATTGGTACACAGGCTCCACGGACAAGCAGTGCTTTTTCTTCCAGGAGTGTGAGTTCACCTAATTGCACAGACCTCTTCCTGGCAATATGCATGTTCCACCTTTATAGCAGGGCCACCCAATCTGCCAAGCTGCAGGCTGACAGTAAAGTGTGTTTCCTATCCCAAGTCACACAACACACCTGAGCTATGGACTCCCCCACTTCCTGCCCTCTGAACTGCCACGGCGCTGGTGGGAGTGTGGCTGCCCATGTCACTCTGTGGGGAGGCTGCTCCCCAAGGCATTGAGGAGGGTGTGATGCGCTGGGGAGGATGTGGGATGATTTCTCCATCCTCTGGTCAGGCTTTGGTGATTCTCCTTTGCCACTATAAGGTTCTTCCTCTCTTCCATTATAAACAAAGCACCATAGTTTGTCTTTCAAGGTGACCCTTTGTTTTAAGCTCACATCTTGTGGTTATTTTCTGTCCAAGATTTTCAATAGTGTAAAATCTGGGGAATGGTTCTGGCTCTGTTAAAGTAGTTTAGTCTACTTTGCTTTTCTAGAAATGCTTTTACAGCAAACTGATTTGAGAATGTCTTAACCAAGCACACTGCTTTTGTGTCCTTTCAATGTCGTAGTTTGCTAATGAATTACTGAAGTAATCTAATGGTGTTTCTCTTCCCCCATGCCTTAATGTACAAAGTGTTCTGACGTGCTGAGTTAAATTGAGATTCCTCTGATTTGAAAGCCTTTTGGACTGTTGTTTGTATGGTAATTGCTTATATATGTAGGTGGACTTTTTCAAAGCACCAGCTTTCTTAGTGCTTTTAGGCTTTGGAATCACTGAAGGTAGTATTTGGTCTCCTAAAGTATCTAGGCACATATCTTTAAATGTTTTGACATTTATTAAAGTCAATCTTTATATGTGACATACGTTTTTTCTGCATCTCTTAGGCAATTTCATGTGTTTCTTGAGTAAAAAGTCACTTGACATCTAGTTTGCACTTATTTTTTTCCAGGTTGATCAAATTTCATTCCAGGTAGACTTAGTTTTACTCTGTTAGGCATTTTCTTCTGTCACCCTGCATTAAAGTAATTCTGTATAAAAATTAATATCACAGGTACAAGGTAGGCAACATTTTACATAAAAATAGATTTTACAACAGTTGAATTTAAATTATTTCAGATCTTGTCAGTAGGTGACCTTGGTGAAAGCTGTTCCTGGTTTTAATACTAGAAATATTTACCAACTCTGTTTTCTTGAAAAGCTTTACAAAAATACATCACTCTTCGTAGGTCCATTGTGAGGCTTGCATTTTCATCACCTGCTGCTGAAAAAAAAATTGCTGCAGGGGATCGATTGATTTTGTGCAAAATTACCAAGCAAGTCGTTTTCTGTCAAACCAATTTATTCTATTTATGTCATGATTGCCTTAGACAGAAGAGCATTGTGTGACTAAATTTTCATAATGTTCAAGCCAAAGGAGGAAGCAAATGGGAATAGTTACACTTGAACTCTCTCATGCTTGCAGAATGGTGAATATATTATTAATGTGGTTGCTGTGAAATACTGTAATTGAGAGTCAAATATTGGGCATAATAAAATCAGTGTACCTTTGCTTATTCATAGGAACTCAGTTTCCTGTGTTAAGCTCACTGTCACCATTGTGCTTTTAAACCAGCGCCCGCTTTAGTGTTAGATGCAGGTTCAGGATCATCACCTTCTTAGGTGTAATTGCTGGATTAATTGAATAAAGCATGTTTTACTTTATCACATATAATTTATGGAGAATTTTGGAGAAAGCATCTCAACTGGCCAACCAGAGATTCAAGCAATGTGGTTTTTTTGGTCTCAACTTCACTCCTATTCTGAAATCTCAAAAAGCTGGGAATTTCAGCATGTAACTTCATGAGTCTTATGAGGAGCAGCTGAGGGAGCTGGGGGTGTTCAACCTGGCGAAATGGAGGCTCAGGGAGGACCTTGTCGCTCTCTACAACTGCCTGAAAAGGAGGGTGCTGCCAGGTTGGCCTCTTCTCCCAGGCGACCAGCGACATGACAAGAGGACACAGTCTTAAGCTGTGCCAGGGAGGTTTAGGTTGGACATCAGAAAGAATTTCTTCACAGAAAGAGTGATTAGATATTGCAGTGGATGCTCAGGGAGGGGATGGAGACACCATCCCTGGAGCTATGTAAGGAAAGATTGGATGTGGTCCTTAGTGCCATGGTCTAGTTGACAGGGTGCTGTTTGGTCATTGGTTGGACTTGATGATGTCAGAGTTCTTTTCCAACCTCTCTGATGCTGTAATTCATTTATTGTCACATGTGACGTCCTATCAGAAAGGTGCCTTATTTAGCACTTTTTGTTGCCTGCCCTTTATCTGTTGGTAAAAATAATTCTAACAGAGATCTGTCAGTTTTTATGAAGGAAGGCAGGTGGGCTACATTTCGTTTTTTTTGTTATGGTTCAGTTGTCTGCTTGTAAATCCAGCATTGTGCGATTTAGTGACATTCTGAATGAAATGCCGCATGATGAGGATGATTATTAGTGGAAAGCATAGTTCATGTAGAACTTAGGTTTACTGACAGCTTTGCCTGTAATCTTCTGCATGTCACACATCTTCTGTATGTAGCTGTCTATGTTTAGATTTAATAACTTTTCAGAAAAGAGATTTTTTTTGTGTAACACATGTTCATTATTCGTATAAAGTTAACAATTCTTCTATAGAGGTTGTAGAGTTTTTTTATACTGATGTGCCCCTAAAACAATGCTGTTTGTTATCTTATGTTATCTTATTAAGAGAGTATATTGCTGGGATGCGAGGAAGCTCTTTTCCAGTCTGTTCTTTGGAGAGTGCATATACATTCCATTTAAACTCACAAGCCATCATTGCAGTGATAGAGGGGCTCCAACCCTTTTCCCTTAAAAGTCTTATTTGTATTTCTTTTCATTTGTCTGTCATCTTAAAATATCAAGCTGTTGTGCATACAGAGCTTAGGGTTGAATGTCTTGAAGTATATTGAGGTATATTAAACGTCTACTTTAACCTTAAAATAGCTGACATTGCAATAGAAAGTGCTGTATAGCAGGCTCACAGTGCAGATGGCACAGTGAAATGACAAAAGTAGGATTTGGGCAATAAAACGGTTACAGCTTTGCTGTCCATTGTTGTGCAGCAAAGGGACTTACAGTAAATCAGTGAACTTGAGTCATTAAGCATAATGTACGACTGTCAATTGGCAGTTTTAACAAAGCCATTTCTCTGGATTTTTGCAGGCTTTACCTTCATCTGAGCTTTTTATATGCTGATGAAAAAGAAGAGCTTGGAGCAGTAGGTATTGCTTATCCCAGTAGCCCATCTCAGTCACCCACTGTGTGTGCCTGGAGAAGGGAACTGATCAGCCAGGCACATGTTCTTACTGCCGGAACATACGGCCTATTCTCAAAAATTTGCAAATGAGGGACTTCATGAGGCAGAAGTGTTGCCTTTAAGTCCTTGGTGGCTGTTTCTTTCAGAAAGTCTGTGTTCCTTTTTGAATCCCAGTAGACTCTTGTAAAGAATTCCATGCCTTGTTTTGTGGTTTTCTTCTTGTATTACAGAGACAGAGAGACAGCTGAATTACCATTACCTACTATGTTGGTTCCATTCCTGACTTTGACTCTCATATGTCTTCCACCAGGTTGTCTCCATCCCAAACAGTCTTAACTCAATCTTCCTTTCCATGGAAGTTATTATGACACTTTCACTGTTATTTTTTTCTCTTCTTTGGCCGTTTTAGTTCTGGCCGTATTCTTTTGGTGCAGAGTCTGCTAGAACCACATACAGTCTTCAAAATAGATCCATAGCTCTGTGGATTTATTTGGTGACATAGTTGTTTGCATTTAGTCTGTTTATGCATTATTCCTTGCTTGCTTTTCCAAACGCTTTAATTACTTTTACAGTTCATAATGAGCATTTCTGAGTGCTGCTCTTAGATAATCCTATTTAACTCAAAATCTCAGTCCTCTGAAGTAACATACAATAAAGAAAAAGGAGGCAAAAGTGTCATCCAGCTTTACTTGCTGAATGCCTCTTTCTAGGATTTGGAGAAGTATTGCACATACCTCAAACACGGCAAATCTTCTATCAGTACTTTCCGTTTTTGGTGAACTTTGTATGTCACTCTAATATGCTGCATTGGATGAAGATTTCATTTTCCCATGCCTTAAGTCCCCTTATTGATATGTTAAATCAGTTTTACACCCACCATATGCATTATTTTTATGCTTCATTCATCTTCCCGCCTAGCACTGGTTGTGCAGTGTTTGTGTCATTTGACAACGCTTCACCTGACCTTTGTCTTTACAGGCATGAGAGGTGTAGTATTATCACCTGTGTAGTTGTTATGGTTAACTAGGTCATGATCTGGCAGGCCACTGTTTGACTAACAGAATGCAAGCAACATTATTGACTTAGCAAGAATATAGAGAAATACATGTATGTACACTTGAACAGCTGCTCGCAATTTCTCTCTTTAGTCAGAGTAGAATTACTTTACAGCTTGCAAAATAAATGTTAAAAGCTGAGCTCATTTAGAAAGATAAAAGCTTGTAAAACTGCTTTGATCTGACCCTGATAACTTTATCATACCTTCTTCACATTCATTCCTCTAATGTCCTTTTTTCATCTTGTAGCTCTAGAGGAATAAAGCCGAAGGCCATGTGGTCTGCTCTTTTACTGGCTTGCATGTATGGGCACAAAAGCCTCTTACCAATTTGAATTAATTTCAAATAAGGGTAATGTTGGGGCAGTCCTAACTTTTAAAAGTTCTGAAACTAAATTCATGGAGGATAAACAACCTCTTTAATGTAGTGGTAAAAAACATTGCTGAAAATAGTGTAGGTGAGAACTTTTCAGTTGTGAGATCAGACTAAGATGGAATGGTAAGAAAAAGCAATACATGCAGTTTCTTCTCATAACATTTTTAAAGTTTGTTTCATTTCTTAATTTAGATTCTTAAACTTCTGCAGAGAAATTTGTATTAGATTTCTGTGATGTTAATTTTAATTTCTGTTCTGTTTAAGTTTGTTTTACATAGACAGTGCAGTAACTCAGACATTCTTTTTGGGACTCCCAATTAAAGCAGTTAAAATGGTTGGGCATGTTTGATGTCAATGTAATGTGAATTCATTCAGCTGGGTTTAGCTGTAGTAAGTATTAAATCTAAACAACTTCTCGCCTCCTGCCAGCAAGGGTAGGGACACTCAAGTTTGTTTTCTGTAGGGAATAATAGTACATTAGAATTTTTATTTTAAAAGTTCCTTGTTCAATGTAGTCTAAAATGCTATTTTGGATATACACAGTACAGTTTACTAAATTAATTGTACTACTGTGAAAACAACAGTATGAAATAAAGCTAAACTAGTCTTGTGTCTTAAAAAGTTTCAGATCTGGTTTTTCTTTTTTTCTTTGTTTTTTTTTTACTTTGTCTCTACTGAATTTAAGCAGTGTCAGGAGCTTGTGTCTTCTCTACTTGTGTTGAGTTGTTGATTTGCTGTAAGTGTTTATGTGCTAAAGCATTCAAGAGATATGAGAGATAGTTCAATTGTCTGGGAATAAATGTATTTGCAGTATTACTATTAATAGCACAGTCAGCACTTGTACCTCATAAACTCACTGCTCTGAATAGATTTGGACAATAACTTCAGAAGTTTGAGTTGAAAACTATATATCATAGTGGTCTTGTTTTCATTCTTGTCTACTGGTAGTCACAAGTTGCTGATTGTGATCTACAGTGAAGACATTTAAACGCCTTCTGAATTTTGTACATGGTGTTCATATGGACAGCCAGTTTGATCTGCCTGTGATTTAGCTGTTCTGGAGCCATGAAATAGCATGTTTTTGAAGCTTTACTTTTACTAGTAAAAGCAGGAAGAAAAGATGCTGGTTATTTTTTCTTGAATTTTTTATTTTGGGCAAATTTTCATTTTTTTTCAGACTTAGATTAGTTTGCGATGTTCTAGGAAAATATTCATGGACTGTGTTGCTCTGTTGAAGATATCTGAGTAATAGCTGGGGAGTTAAAAAACTGTCTTGAAGAGGAATCAGAACAGTGCTGGCGTGAAATAGAAAACAGAGTTCTGTAATTTGCTGTCATGTATATATCAAAATGCAGATTTTGTGTAGACCAAGAGCATGATGAAGTCCTATGACCTCTTGCTCTGGTATGTGTGTCCCTGAATGCCAGGGACATACCAGAATTCCAGACCAAATTGCAAAGTAATTACAAAAAATAAATCCTGTGAGCCCTACACATTGAGATTGAAGAGGATACCTTAATCTTTACTGTTCCTTGGCTTTTCCAAACTACTTCAGTCATTTGGTTGGTTTTTTTTTTTTTTTTTTTTAAATAGTGCACGTCTGAAACTCCTGGTAAGAAAATAGAAAATAAGTAATTCTTCAAATAATTTAATGAAGAAAAATGTTAAAATATTATTTTCCTTGCTGACAGGATGGGTAATTCTCTCTCTGTAGAAAATAGGCCAAAAGTTGTGTAAGAAATTAAAATGGAATTAATTCATTGTATTAATAGTGATTCGGATAGCTGGTAGGAAAATCTTAGGGAATCGGTCACTGGCTTCTGTATTTGGGAATTTGCCATGGCAGGATAGTACTAGGGGTCACATAACCTCGGTCAAGAGGGTTCAGCCAAGGAATCTAGCCAAAGCAAACTGGGGAAGATTTGTGTAGAAATTTGGATGAGAAATACAGTGGATGATTTAACTGAATTTAAGAAACTTTTTTAATTCTGAAAGACAGTGGGAAATCACAATGCTTTCTGACTGAAGTGTACTAGATTGCTAATTAGGATGTTTTTTACCTCATCCATTTCCTCCAGAGAGGATAACCGCCAACTTACCTCTGTCATGCTGTAAGGATAATAATTTAGAACAGAGTCTAAAATCAGGAGTATTTTCTCCATTGCTTCATGAATTTTTGATTGAATTCTTAATCTGAGTACTGTATGGGTTATCCGTCAGTGTGTGTGATCTTTCTCATATTTACAGTACCCAGACAGTGATTTGGTTAACTTCTTAGTGAACTTTACAGTTCATTGACCATTGCAGTGGAGTTGGGGAACTTAATAGCTCACTGAATTTAGGACACTGAAAAATTGTGATTTATCATCAGTGTATAAGTTATTTGAACACTATTTCTGTGAATTAGTACAAGATTAGTCATGTTTCAAAGTCAACATTGGAAGCCCAGGTGAAGGTGAAGAACAGATAGTTCCTTGTTCAACTGGATTTTCTTGAAAGGACTTAAGACCAGAAAACTTCTAGGAACAGCTAAAAAATTTATATTGAAGTCTGGAAATAAATTTTGAAGAGCTCTGATAAACTTTCACCAGCTGCTTTTGTAGTGCAGTCATATGTATAGAAACTGGAGTTCATTTATTAGTTACAAGTTTTTTGTTGAAAGACTCCTTAAAATCACTATGTGACTTACTGAAAACATATGAAGGACTCATGGAAGTCTCAAAAGGCACTTTCCACTACTGCTTAATTAGTTTTAAGCAAACTTTGAGGCCTCAAAGAGGCTTTTAGCCTGTCAGAATTGGACAGTGAAAGCTGCTAAAGCACAATGAGGAAAGCTACTGAGTTGTTTGCTTTGGCTGTTATGGAAAGGCTGTGTTTCTTGTTTGTTGTACCTTTTAAAGGCTGGGAGAGAGGTTTTGCATGTTTGGTTGTGGTTTTTGGAAGATGCTGTTGCTCGGTGGCCAAGTTTCAATAAGCTGTACTGAAAGTTATTATATGTTGGTGCAAAACAGTAAGGACCAAAGAGCAGCTGGAAATGACATGAGTCTACCACATGCAAATAATTTGACAATCTGTATACAGAGAATGCAGAAACAATTTAAAAAATGTAGACTGCTCCTGCTGGCAGTAAATTCCCCTGTCTAGATCTAGAAGCAGCTTGAGGCAACTCAGTGATACGCTTTTTATCAGTTGCATTATGTTCATATGCCAAAAGAAAAGAAATGAAACATGTATTAAGAGACTTCAAGTAATTACTTCTGTGTTTAAGGAGATTTTTTTCATGCCATCACTTAAATACATATAATATTATATGTGTAGTAATAATAATACTTAGACTACTATAGTCTAAAGCGTTGGTATGTCAGTGACATTTGTGCTTTTGAGAGGGGTTTTTTATCCATGCTTATTTATGAGTGTAGCATATGCAAGGATTGAAATTTCCTCCTCCTCTATTTTCTCGTTCCAGTCAATGACAAACTCTTCTTGTAACAGTCACACAATGTCTGAATAGAAATTTGCTTCCTTTTAAAGAAATCCGAAGCCATTTGGGTACATTTAGACTATGATAATGTCTACTGAGGAACAAGTATGATAATTACAGTGTTTAAAAAATACCCCACACCTTAGACTCACCTTTTTTATATCTCCTTAAAATAATGCAGTCTTATTTGTAGAAGGATTTTGTTTCCTCTACAGCATATATCTATGCTGGAATCTTAATTTGTTCGGGTTTTACTTAAACCAGATGCATTTTACACAGTGATCCTAGATTATCCTTTTACTAATTAATTATCCTAGAGGGAAAATTCTCCTTTCAGCTTTGACATTGTTAAGCATTCAGCCCTGATAGATGGATGGCAATGACTAATTTTTATTTTTCCTCTTCACTGTCAGTAGCATGAAATAATACAGGAGGATAAACTCTTAAAAAACCTACTGTAGCAGAAGCAAGTAGTCTGTATGCATTGCTTATCTGAAGTAGAACTGAATTTAGAGGAGAAAATGCTCCTTCTCTGTTACTACCTTTTAACTTTTACATTTGAAAAAATACGGAAAAATCATCTCTGCCTTTATGTGCTTTGAAAAACAAAGGCAAGTGAGTTGTTGAGTACAGTCTGCATTGGCCATTCACCTGCTGGAAGAAAGGCAACAGAACTCTGGTTCTGCCTTCCTTTCCTTTCTATCAAGGGCAGTGATCTCATGGATCTGTTAATAACTCTGAATCCTTCTTTGATCCACAGCCCTGAAATGTTTTTAAGTGTTGTGTCCTACATGGTGCTGAAGATCACTTATTCACTGGAGCTAAGCAAATAGAGGTTTTCCATCTTGAGTGCTGTTATTCCCTCTTGCTCCTTTGTCTCCGGTGTATGCGAACAGGACTACAGCAGGACTAGGCTGTATTTTTTGTTACCATGTTGCCTGATGAAGGGGATGCTGGTCCAGCTCTGTGCCAGCCTCTCCCTGCTCCTGCCAATGTCCTCTTCCACAGTCGCTGCGTTTGTTCAGGGAACTGCTCCTGTGCACACATTGCCCAGTTTCTGTGCCACAGTTGCTAGTGACGCTTTGCTCATCACATCTGAAGGAAAGGCTAAGTTCCCTCCTTCCTCTGTACATGCTAGTATTTGTTTTCCTCTTCAGAAAATATTTGCATATACATCCAGTGTGTATATAGTTAATAAATAATGTTCTTGGAATTTGGCTACAATGTCCAGACTTGTAACCTCTTTGCAGCAATTTTTCTTGTTTCTCAATAAAAAATGAATTGTGGGAGAATAAATGAGTCTTCCCTTATGGGAGTTGCTGAGGTTGTTTGCATGGATTCTGTCACATTGGAATAGATGCAACATGTAATGGAAGTGCTAGTGGATACCTCTGAGTTGCTGATGTTGGTGGGGAGTTGTTGACAAATGACTGATGTCATTTCACATCAGCAAACTGACCCATGAGTGTAGTATAGTTTATTAACTGATAAAGTGTATTTATAAATTATATATGCTTTATATAAAAAAGTATTTCTTAATAACATATGTATACTTTATTAAAGTAAATTTAATCTGTTCATACTTAGTTCAAACATCTTTTATGTTTGAAAGAGATTTGTTTTAATAAACATTGCTTTAGACCTTAACCTCTCAAACCTTAAAGCAAGCCTAAATATTTTTTCTTCTCTTTTAGAGGTTTGTTTAACCTCTGAAATGGGCTTTGCTAGTGGAAAATGTGAAGAACTATTTTTTATGATTAATATATGGCTGATGTATTGGTGAGAAGGAAGATTCTCTTCAGATGTTTGAGAAAAGCAGACCTGGGAAACTTAATAACAAACGGCAGTACACATGTTTTCAAACAATCTACTGATAAACCACTGGTTTGGTTATTGGCATAGTTTACTAAAGGATCATAGCTTTTATCTTTGAAATTACAACTGAGATTTGTAATGCCGGATATGCTTACAGATACTTGCCTAACACTTTGTTGTTATGAACTTGTAGCAGAAAATGCTGTTGTTTACAATCTACTTGTGAGCAAAAAAGTTGGTGATATTTTTTCCCTTCTTTATTTTTATAGTGTTGGTTGTTTCTCTGTTTACTTTAATTTCAGCTGAAGTAGGTAACTTAGTTCTGAGACCTGAAACTTTTGTTATAGAAACAAAGTATTTTCTAGTGTCAGGGTTTGAAGGTTTTTTTTTTCCACCTAGTGTTGTGTTTCTTAAGTACTTTGTTGTGGTTTGACATTGGCCTAATGCCAGGCACCCATGAGAGTCGCTTGCTCACACTTGGGCAGAGGAGGGAGGAAAAAAAAATTTAATGAGCGCTTCATGAGTGAGATAAGGAC
>VWPU01019815.1:0-42859 GCA_013398955.1 Callaeas wilsoni
GCGGCGGAGCCCCGGCCGGTGCCGGAGTGCGGCAGCGCAGAGGCACCGCGCGGTGCCGGCGGGGAGCGGCGCAGCGCTCCGGCTGCGGCCGGACCGCGCTTCACCTCCGCGCCCGCAGAGCCGCGCTCGCCGCTGGTGCGATCAGCGGCTCGAGGGCTGGCTAACGGGAGCCGCGCCGCTGCTCCCGACGTGACTGCTTCTCCTGCTGCTTCCAGTAACACGGCACAAACTCTCTCCTTTCTCTTCGGATCGCTGCATTTCCCAGGGCACAGCCCTTCCCACTCCCCCAGCAAGGGAAAGACCCAGTGCCAGCGAGCAGAGTTTAAAGGAAAAGGATAAAAGCGACTTCTGGCTGACCGAGCCGGTGCTGAGGGGACAGGCAGCCCGGCCTGGGGGCTGCACCCCAGGGACAGCCAGCTCTTTTGCTGGCTCAGTCAGCTATTTTTCTGCCGTGCTCCGTAAGAACCGGGGTGGAAGGCTGATTTGCCTCGCACACATCTGGGCATCACTCCGATTAGTGGAGTTAACCCGGGTTTGCACCAGCACGGCAAGAGTCAACACCACAGCCCCAACAGCCTATTCTTCCTGCGCCCATTACCCCCCCACCCCCCCAAATGTCCCGGGCAGCTCGTGATGCTCCCTCACGTTCCTGCAGCTCCCTGAGCCCTGCGCCGATGCACCGCTATTCCTAAACTCCCTAGATGTCCCCCTAATAGTTTTCCCCACCTCAGGAGCACCCAGCACCGAGACGACTGTTGGCAGATACACACGCGGCTGGAGCCTGGTCTAGCCACAGCGACCTGCTTGAGCGGCAGAGAGCTGCCTGCCTTCACCCAGCCTCAGTGCTGCTTTGCCAGGAGCAGTGCGTGACAGGCAGATCCAGGTGCGATCCACAGCCACCCGTGTCCACCAGCAATACTACCCAGCTGTCACCCTCTGCAGCCCATACTGCGGCTCCCTTGGGACCACGCTTCTGTCTTCTCAGTACAACGTGACTTTCTGAAGGTCCGGGCTTGTCTCTAACACCTCCCAGTTTCTTCCAAGGGCTGAACTGACAACTGATGGGCTGTGTACGAGGGCAGCTGGGTCTCAAGGTCTCATTACTAGAGGGGCTGGGGCACTGGCTAGGGAAGGAGATGGGCAGGGCAGCTTCCCCTCTGCTCCAGCTCTCAGATAGCTGCACATCTTTCCAGTAGCAGCAGAGACACCCTTTTGCAAAACTAAAAGGGCTGAATTATGTGGGCTAACAACAGGACTGACGTGCATGTGTTCCCCAAAGAAGCAGTGACAGGTGGCCAGCTTTCCCTCCCTGGGGATAATATCTGTGTCTCGCTGTTTGCAACCCTCAGCGGGTCTGAGGAGGATTTGAGCGCAGAATGCCAGCCCCAGTCTGGGGGCCTCAGCAGGGAAGCTGTCTTTGAGGATATCAGCCAGAGCACAAAGGCTGCTGCTATGAACAGAGTGATCTCCAGGGAAAACAGGTCCCTGTGGCCAGACACAGCCAGCATAGCTTGAGGGGAATCTAAGAAGGAAATAGTTGTCCCCATGTCCCTAGGGAGTGGGACAGAGAGGAAAGGGCCAGGGGTGTAGTAAATGAAGTTTTGCATCTCTGCCATCCTAGGTCTGTCAATCCAGATTAAAAGAATACTTTGGAACTGCCTCGGAATGTGACTTGGAACACAGGGACAGAGAGGATGACTTGTAGTGCTTCCTTCAGCCTTGATGACTCCAACTCCAGCAAAGTCCCATCAGGTGTGAAGTAAAGCTCTGGCTGTGCACACCTCAAGATATAGTGTGGGTGTGGGATGAGCTGCAACCGTGTGAGGAAGCAGGGGAGTCAGTGGGACTTGCTGTCGCATGAGCGGGAACAAAGAGGTTTGGTGGCAATCATCTTCCCCGAGTCAAGGTCCCCATAGGGGTCCTGCTCATGTCCTTGGGAGCTGGTGGGGATGTGGTCGCCACTGACTGCCACCTTTCCAGTCCTCCTGTTTCCCTCAGTTATGAGATCCCACGCAGACCTGTCCAGCCAGCATGGGGTAATTAAAGGCAAAGAGGCCTCATTCCACAAGGACAGCCTCTTGGCAAGGATGGAGGGCCTGTGGAGGTGTAGGGAAGCAAGACATGCTCAAAACCCCATCTCTCTCTGTCCTGGGGGAGTGTGAAAGAAAAACTCGGTTGCTCGGTGGAGCATCTTCATCCATGACTTGCCGAGGCTCAGAGAGCTTCCTTGGCTTTTCCACATGCAGACGGCTGGGAGCATGGAGGATAGCTCACAGAGGCAACACTGCCATCATGGTGTGCATGGTCACCTCCACCACACCTGTCCCTGCACTGTTCTGGCCAGCTCCTTCCATCAGTTGGAGATGGCCGCTCCATCATTCACCAGAGCCACATATATGCCTGGATTAATGTGCGGGTGCAGCAGTTGCCTGGCTGGGCAGAGGATTAGCCCTCACCAACTTTTACAGATACGCTGCTTAGCAGCAGAGTTGCAGCACTGTTTCTCCTGCTTTAACAATGAGAAGGTAACATCAGCATCCCAAATCAAAGCTTCTCTGACCTCGAGCGGCTCTGAGAGAAATGTATGCGTCCATAGATATGTACATGCTTGTGGAGGTATGGCGAAAACCAGCCTAAGTGATGTGGTTTGGGGCTTTGCTTTTAGAACTGCAGCCATTCAGTCCAGATTAGAGATGGGCAGTGTCCCTGGGAGGTGACATGAGGCAAAAGGCTGTGTGACCTAGAAGAGTCAGCCAGAGATAAAACACTTCTGAGGCACTGAGGATAAGCTGCCAGTAGGAAACTTTCCTGCCCAGAAAAAGAAAAGGGACAGACTCTGAAGGGAATGTAGCAAAGTGCACAGAGCCTCCCACTCCACTGAAACTTCTTGTTGTATTTATGCATCCACTGGGATGAATGAAATGAAAATGGATATCAAAATGGCCCTTTGCTCTCAGCTGCAAGGGAGGCTCTGTTGAGAACTCATCCAGCAGAAGGAAATAAGATCTCATTACATTAAATATTAGCTGATGCACTATCCCATTGGACTTGTTATACAATCCAAATGATGCACCTCTTCAAAAAATAATTAGAAAAAATGTTGCTGGAGACATAAAATACAAGAGGAAAAGGCTATACTTGTGTTTCAGGCCTGCCTGGCATGGAAAGGTGAGGTTTTGTTTTTGATTATGTTCTCTCAAACATTAAAATCTGCCTGCCAATACGTTTTGAGCTTCACATGCTTCATTTAACTACAGACATAGCAACAGATAAATATGCCATGACAAATTTGGTAACATTATTTTATTGACGGCCAAAAAAAACCCCAGATCACTCAAGACTAAAAGCCTGAACTCCTGCCAAACAAGCACAAGCAAAGTGCTGAGATGAACGATTTCGCGCCAGAAAGGGACAGGCACTACTAAAACGCCCAATAACTGGAAGGCCTCCGCAAAGGTGAGGTCTCAGTTGCAGAGCATCCTCAAAGAAACAGAAAGAGAGAGTGAAAACACAATGAAAGGGGAACAAACCACACTTGAGATGACTGGTCATTGCTGCTCATTGACTGCATCAGCAGGACCAGAGAACATCAGGCAGGACCCACTTGTCAGAGGCACTCAGTGCACCTTGTGCCAGTGAGGTATGTGGGGGGATTTGAAGCGCTACTTATGATGGCTGAGGGGAGAACCAAGCAGATTAAAGTTATATTTGCAGCTATTAAAAATGATCAGATTAGTGAAATCTAGAGATGAGAGAAAAGCTTCAGAGGGATGAGCCAAAGCTAATTAATTGGGCAGCATGATGGGAGAAGAAATTAAGCATGGACAGGGGGAAGGTAAAACATATTGGAAGGAACAACTTCAGTGCTTCATAATCACTAGTGATTTCTAAATTAACTGGAAGCATGAAGGCAAAAAAAATTATGTGGGTGTATCTGTGGACAATAGAGCAAAAACCATCTGGTTAACATACAGTGGTGAGGAAAAAAACCCTGAACATGCTGTCAGATTGCTTTCATAGAGCGACACAGAAAATAATAAAAATATTACAGTACTGTGTTGGTAATGACTCAGCTGTTATGGAAAAGTTGAGGTTTTTCAATTAGAAGACAGATTCAGCTCATTTATTGTGAAAAGTACAGTTTAAAAACCCCAAGTCTTCTGTAAAAGTGAAGCATTAAGCCCTGGAGGGCAGAATGAAGGTTTTAAAGTGTTTATGAGGAAGTCTGGCCATTCAGGAGGCAGCAGTAAACAAGGCATAAGATGCAGTTCCCTTACAAAACATGGCATCCAGCATCAGATCTTGTCAGGACTCTGATATGATGTGAATAGCACCTGCTAACACACATAACTCCAACCTCACATGTACTTAAAGCTCCCGAGAAGCCTGTGTCTGCAATATATTTGAATAGCATCTTTCTGGAATTGGTGTCATTTTCCTCCCTCTTAGCAAATGTTGTCCTCTGAGGAGGCTGGAGACTAAAATGCTTCAGTGCAGTAAAATCCACAGGGAATCCCTTCCTATCCTTCCCTTGCCCCCCCTCACCCACAGCCCTGTCTCATGCAGCCATGTCAAAGGGGGGGCCTCTTACCCCTTGTCAGTGGTGCTGAAGCAGTATTCAGGTGTCAGGCACTTTTCTTTGGCACGCGATGGATGGAGGAAGGAGGTACTTTTGGAAAGCACCTGAATTCTGCAGTAATTAAGCTCCCAGTTGACATGCTGTGAATAGACATTCAGTGTGACCTTTTCCTTGCTCCAACTATGAAATCTTGCTGGATGCCTGAAGTATGTGGCAGAATTTCCAGCTCCTCACAGCATAAGAAACTCCCATTCTCCTGGACAGCTGCCTTGGGAGGACAGGATGTGGAGGTCATTATGGAAAAGGGCAAGTCCTCATGAGGGCAAGAGACCTCCATGAATTCCAAATGTCCCCATCAGAGCTGATGCTCCTGGACCAGAGCCAGCTGCGGTGTAGCCTGGGAGAGCTGGGGAGCAGTGTGGGATTTTCAAGGATATGAAGGGGGCAAGGAGGAAGAAGGGGGTGGTGTGTATGGCTGCAGTCACGTCATGTAGGGGATATGTTCAGGGAAACAGCAGACATCTGGAGGACGAGTGGGATACAGAAGGGAACCCTATGTGCTGTCTAGCTGCTTTGCATTGCTCTGGAAAAGTAAAGCAGCTCTAAACCCAGAATAGCTGCTCCATATGCTTTGGCTGTTTTTGCCCGCAGCCAGAGCTTTGTGGTAAATCTGGCCATGAAAGATAACAGTTTCTTAAAAATGCTGAGCTGGTGGGACTACTTGTCTGCCATGGATGACCTCAGAACAGCCCTTCCAGCCTGATACACTGTGATTCTGCAACTGTTGAAGGTAAAACTCCGAGTTATGAAGAAAATCAAGGGGGAAAACCCACACAACGTCAATCTGTACTCCCATGTAGCCTAAATCAAGAAGAGCTCAGTGAGCTTCAGCTATAAAAATGTAGATGTGCTTGGGACGGGGCAGAGTGTTTGAGGCTTGTCTGTGCACTTCTGCATCCTATTATGTTGAATTTAAGTCATAAACTGAAGACTTCACTTTGACGTAATTCTTCCCAAGAATAGAAGTCCGTGACATGTGGTTGCCTGGCAAACCTTGCCCATCTCTGATTCTGAGAGAAGTGAGGTCAATGGCTGACAGGCATGATCCAGCCTTCCTGTTACCAGGGCTGGTTCTGCTGCTGATATAGACAGCAGCCACTAGTCCCTAGGGCCTTGGAGGGCATGGAGCAAAGAGCAGGATTGAGCCATGTTTTGAGAGGGGATGACAAAGAGAAAACACCTCATGTTCCACAGCTGGCTTTGAGCCAACAGGGTTCAATCCTGCTCTGTCACAAGGGCCTGGACTGTGGTGCTTCGCTTCATTAAAGATTCTTCTACTTACTGTTTTTTCCTGTTCCCTCTCATTTTTCAGAGTTGTCCCTCTCTGCCCAAAAAACCCCACATTGAGCGAGGATGTGTCCCAGCCTATGCATGTGGGGACATGGACAGCCACAGTAGCTGGGGGCTCTCAGACTGTCCACGTGCTGTGATGTAGTGGCAGAGGGTTGAAGTCCAACCCCAGGAAATACAGCTAGTACCTGAGGTGGCCATCGCTTGCATGATAGCAGGTCTCCCACTGACTAATTGCTGAATAAACCCTCTTTAGAGGCTGGCAGAGTGATCTCTGGGGACCTCCTTATGCAGCTATTAGCAGGAGGCAATGCCTCTGGAAATGAAGCTTTACCAGGCTGCTGAAGTCCCAGATGAAAGGCAGGCTGCAGGGTTAGGATGAAGATACCAGTGAGCAGCTGTGTGAGCATCACAGGGACCTTCTCTGTTTGTGCTCAGTCCCTTGCTGGCTCAGAGGGGCAGCGGTGGGCTGCATCCCTGTCTTTGGGATCCTGTAGTCTCCTGCAGACCCTTTAGCATCCCTCTGCCCTCGCCTGGGCACTTGTGCTTGACTCCTGAGCAGATGAGGGCACCCTTCGCTTCATGGCTGTAGTGGGGAGCGGACCTTGCACCAAGGCAGCCTCCTGATGCAACCCCTGCACACAGACCTGCAAATCTCTTGGTTTCTCCTTGTTTCCTCATTCCTGGTATCAAATCTCTGAGAAACTGACTGCGAACATATTAAGGAAATTCAACTTGTCAAACAGGAACAGAAGGACTTTGCCCCCCAAACCCTTAAAAAGTATTGAAATTCACTCGAATAAGCAAAAAAATTACTGAGCTGTCACACATGAGGCACATGAATCATCTTCAGGGAGGAAAGCAATTCTGGCGATGTCTGGGCTTGAAGTAACTGTAGTTAACATTATAATGACTCATACCACATATGCGTCATATCGTTTTTCATTAAGAGCAGCATTCTGATGTCCTGTGACTAGCTGGAAGCTGGAATTTTGCTCCCAAAGCCTTGGGATGGGAACTTGTCTTGCTCATAAGTTCTGTCTTAGTGTCAAAGGCATTATCAACCTTCAAATATTAAAATAATAATAATAATAATAACAACAACAACAACAACAACAACAATAATTCTCAGATCAAGCACTTCATTGAAGTGACAAAATGAGATGGGCTTTGGAGTTGTCATTCCCAGGAGTGCCATGATTTTAACAGGGGGAAAACGAATAAACTGAGGGCAGGCACCTCCAGAGAGGCCATTCTTCTGCTCTCAGCTCATTAACGTCAAACCAGGCTCTTCAGCCCATTTCTGATCTTCAGACAAGGTCAAAATTTCCATTTTTGTCTCTCCACAGAAAGACCTTGGATTCCTTTTCTATAACCCTACGACCCCGTCAGCATCCTCCCAACAAATTTTTTGATGTGCAAATCCGTGCTAGTCAGGCATGGGCATCATCCTGCAGCCCAAGCCACTCAGCCAACATCTCCCAGACCAGCCCGTGTGTCGCCAAGCCTCTGTTTGTCTGTACTTGCCAGGGACCAGAGCTAGCGCTGACCCTTCACCCTGTGAACAGGGTTCTGGAGGCTGGAGGAGTTTGGGGTGTCAGAAGTGAAGGGGTAAGGTTGCACAAGAGATGCAATACAATGATGGATGAGTTGGGGGCAACAAATGCAGGGAATTAAGGGAACGAACTAGTGGCAACTCATTGAGGACAACCTCAATTTTCTGAGGGCGGAAGCTGCAGCTTTTGTGGGCTCAGTCCATTACACTTGGCCAGTGGAAATATTAAGGCTCTGGGATGATGTCAGCTCCTCTGGTCAGGCCAGCCCTCTCCAGCATAAAAGGCTTGCTGTTGTCCTGTGAGGTCAGTCAGGCTATTTTGGGGGCGGCTTGCAGTCTGCTGGGGTGGGTCTGAAGGACAGTGAGCACACCCAAGGCAATGCTAATGGACCATGGCCTCTGTTCCAATGCCAAAATGCTCAAATTATATGAAAATTTGATGAGTGGTGGGAGAAATATACCGGGAAATGGGAGGTAAAGGTGAGGAGATCCCCAGGAACAACCTGTCACAGGGAAAAATGGGAGAGATGTAACTCTGGGATATGTGCCAATGATGCACTGAGCTGCCAGGGGAACAGTTCTGGGCGCCTACGCCACAGCTATGTTTTGATGGTAGCATAACTCCACTTCCCAGAGGTCTGCCATGGGCTTTGAAGCATGACTGATGTCACTTGTTGGCCACAGTTGCCTTGTTTTTGTGCTGGTAGAGCTACGACACCCATTCAGGGATGGAGTCCTCTGTGGGGGATTACAATGAGCAGTCCTAAAGCGTCTGCTGGAGCCTGCAGAAGGTCACAGGCTGGATACCACAAGAGGTTGTTCAGAAACCTGTGTAGCTGGGAAGCACTCATCCTGCTCGGACCTGCCCTGGGACAAGGCTTTGAAGAGATGAGTGAGAAACCCTGGTGCAGAGCAGTGGCAGAGGTGCTATAGCAAGATGGACTTCCTGTGGCTGCCTGTGGAGTCTTGTTCTTAGGGCAATGGCTCCTCCAGGCTCTGGGCCCTGCTAAATCTTGTGCTGTCAGCTTAAAACCACTTTTCATAACCAAATTGTTCTCCAGCATAACGTTAACATCGAATCTGGATGTGAGCAGAGTAGCTGAGGGCTATGCTGAAGTTACTGTATCAAACTGCAGGAAGAGAAAAAACAGTCTGGAAGATACCTGCGGTGCTAAACACGCTTTACCTTGCTATCTGAAGAAACAGATCAGCCAAAAAAATTATTATCAAACTTTACTAAATATACCACCTGTGGGCTGAAGAAAGCAAGAGGAAGTGCATCTCAAAGGGAAATATTTATAGAAAAAGTGATGAACTACAAAAACAAATGCTTACATTTGAAGCTCCCTCTCAATCACTGCAGCAGGACATGGACAGTACTCTCTCTGCTGAAGAGAAAGTGCTATCATGGGTGGCACAGATGCACCATCTGAAATCCATAGCAGGCCAATAATCATTCACATCAGCTGCTGAAATACCTTGTAGAGGCTAGATTGGCAGGAGGAAGCGTCTTGCAAACCTTGGGAGGTGAGATTACCTGGAGACAGAGACAAAAATACAATAGCAGTGGGGTCCAGAGGGAAACATCAGTCACATAAATTGCCTGTTCAGCTTTGCCTCCCTAACTCCGGGACATCCATCCCCCAAGCTGGACCTGTGACAAGGCTGCAGCATCTGCAGCCATTTTGGTACCAGACTGAGTCAGACCAGCTCCAAAGTACATTCACAAGCAGGCAGGCCATGGTGGGGAGCTTGAATCTAAAGAGAAGCGGCCAATACATTTGTTTTCTTGCGGATGCTTGGTTGTAAAAGCAAACTGTGTACGAAGTCCATACAACTGCTTGTTTTTTATTTGCGTCCCTTCTCAGGGTTATAGATTTAGCTATATCATTAACTGCCTCAACCTCAGACTAGAGATCATTTATAAACAGGAAAGTATTTCAAGTGTTGAATGTACCAGGCTATGACATAAATGGGTATAGTTTGGAGGGACTGTGCCATAATCAATTGACTCAGGATACTGTTATTTGTGAGACACAGATACAATCTCATAAAAACATTTCTAAAAGGTGAGAATACAAAATAAAAATGTTTTACAAGCCTCTCTGTCATAGATGCATTTCTAATACAGCATGTCAAACCCATCAGCACAAATGGCATCATTGCTGCCCCAAAGGCCTGCCTGCCCTTTTCCTCCACCTCCCTGCACTAGCTGGTGAGACCCACATGTGCAGCCCTGTGGGCTTGGGGCTGCAGCTCTGGGACTGAGCAGGTACAGTCTGAGCACCAAAATGATCATGTAGCTTCTGGATTCAGGTGTCCCAACCAGGGTCATCTCATAGCAGCATGTCCAGGACATGTGGCTGGACATCATTCCCTATTGCAGCATCTCTTAGTGGTCCAAGAGTCCCATGTCTTTAAAAATAAGCTTCCGCTCCAGTCCGATGTGCCAACTTTGCCAAGTTGCTCTGATTCGGCTCTTCCAAATTGAGTATCATTGCCCTGCACTGCACCCCGTACCAGCGTGCTTTCAAAGCATCAGGGTCCTGCAGCATCTCTGCTGGCTCTGGAAACAGGGAAGGTGGGGGACCAAAGTGCATTCTTTGTTTTCAGCCAGTAGTGCAATTTGCACAGGCTGTACCCTGATTTACTGCACCCCCTGATGACCATGCAAGAGCAGTAAACACCCACATGGCCATTTGGCTCAATTATTGTAATTCCCTCTCCACAGGGCTTCTCCATTGTGCCTTGCAGGTTATTCTGGAAGCAGCAGCACACTGGCTTACTGGCTGGAGCTTCATTATCATATCATCTTCACTTCTGCCACCTGTAAAGCAGTGGATTGATTGACTTGGTCTCACTAGTCCCTAAAGCCCTCATCAATGTTTATTGTGGATGTCTTAAAATCCCATTCTCCATCCACACAGGAACTGCCTGCCAAATCTTGTGAAACCTCTGTCCTCACCTTAGCCCTCTCTGCTCTTTCAGCAGTGCTGCTATAGAGCAAGAAGGGCGGGGCCCTGGAGACACTGCACGATTGGTATTATTCTTGTTTCTCACCCAGCTGCAATGTAATTTGTAGTGGTAATTACTGAAGTAATTACCATTTTCTAACACCCAGAGATGTCAGTGACAGGCAGTATGCTGGCAGCAGGTATTGCATGGACATGAAAAAGGGAAATGTAGAGGGCATATGTGGGATGCTGCACATAATAGCACAAAGCCAGAAGTGCACTCAGCAGAAGTGCCTTTGGGAGAGCTTGGCACTAGAGTGGTCAGGAGACCAGGAAGAATGATCAGAAGCTAAACAGAAAAGAGAGGAAGGATAGAGTTAGGGAGGTGAGGATGAGAAGTTCAAACCTGATTTGAGAAGAAGCCAGCAGAGAGAAAGCCATTGGTATCAGATCCTGGAGACAGAAGCAGGTGCCATTGGGCATGGGCTGAAGAAGGCAGAGATAAAAGAGCATGGCTGGGATTTGCAAAGCAGAGGCTATCGAAGCATGATTTTCACCAGCACCTGATTAGAGCTAGAGTTGTCCATTTACTGGAGCAAGCCAGAATCTAGAAAGGCCAGGCACAACATATTGGCACAACTTGGACATGAGCTGGATGTGCAAGGAGAGGGACAGAGGATGGATGAAGATGCTCACTCCATCTTCAAGCTTGGGTCACAGTGTGAGGAGCATCACCAGGAGAATGTCACCCTGCTGTTATGGTAGCTTTTTAGCATTCTCCTTGCCATCCTGTTTTTCCCTCCTGTTCTGTACCAACTTCCTTTAATTTGCTCATTAAAGGGAGCTGGGTTATTAGAACAAATTGTGGCATTTTCTCTTTAAACCTGTGGAATAGCCAGAGCCCTGAAATTGCCCTGAACTCTAATGGGTACAATCCTGGCTCAAATGAATTATTGGCAAGCTTCTCACTGACTCTTGCAGAGCCAAGATTTCACCTCAGATGGACCCCATCTTTCAATTAAAGGTATTACTCTTAATATTCATTAAAATTCTGTCTAATCCTAGCTTTACAAGGGGAAAACCCTGAAATTTATTAAGAGTTGTATAAAAAGCACAAAGGACCAGTCAGGAAAAGTGCCTTGAGAGGCTAAGGAATGCCACCTTAAATTGACCTTAAATTGGCCAGGTCTGAGAAGTGGAACAACTTGGTGCTGGAACCCACTGGGAACATGACTTCCTTGGGTGTGAGTGGTTACGGAGCTGGTGGGAACTCCTCCGGCTCCCCATGGTTTTGCTCTTGTAGCTCCTTGCCTTTTCCAAGGGCCCCAGTGCTGAGGCAGAAGAGGGCAGGTGAAGGAGGCAGCATGGAGCTACAGATGCTATGAAGTGCCCAGCTAATACTTTTGCTTCACCCTCTCTTCTTCCTTCAACCTCCTTCAGGTATCCATCCACACGGATATGATCTTGCTTATGGCTGCTTCCCCCGGCTGCCATGCCCAGCAGCTCAGCCCACAGCCATACTGTGGTCACAGGGCAGTCTGGTCTCTATAATTCTGCAGGCCTCACCTTTGCTATCCTGTGTTGTGTCCATGTGCCATCTGAAGCTTCTCCCAGAAAAGCCTTGAAAGAGTGCAGCCATCAGTGGGGAGCAGCTGCTGCCTGTTCTGCACAGGGGGAGAAGCCAACAGTTCTGCCCATGCAGGGGTCTGGTGGTCTTCACCACTCTTTGTGGCCAGGGATGCAAAAGACATTCTGTGCTCATGAGGGAGGTGGCCCAGAGCCCAGCTCCTTACCAGATGGGGTGCTGTCACAGCTGACCCTTCCAAGGACCTCAGCTGCATCCCTGACTCTGGGATATCACAGCATCTACCTAGGGAGCTGTGCTAGTTTTCAGCTTCCCAAGACTTCTCCAGGATGGAAGCATGCCAGATACTGGCTCCAGCTCACAGACTGCCAGCAGACTTCAATGCCTGTGTGAAAGATGGATAAGGGTGACAGGCAAACATGGGAGCCATCTCAGCTGGCTGCTGCCCACCTTGTTCCAGCACACTGCATGCCTTTGGCTAAGCAGCCATGTGCAGCTCCTTCCTCTTTGTGGCACTTTGGCCTCTGCTTGCAGAGCAGGAGGTCACCCAAGAAGCACAAAGAAATCCAGAGGCCATCATATTCCTGAAGAAAACCAGCTCTAGTTTTGCACTTCACTCAATTAGACCCTTCATCCCCACACAGCCTGCACTTCATTGCACACCTGTGCAAAGCCCCATGGGCTGCTCGTGACTTACTGCTGGCATCTGATGGTACTCTGCCCTTCAAATCCAACACTCACCAAGCCATTGAGAGAACACCCCAAGAAGCTGCCCAAGGATTTGCTGTTACCCGCCTGGAGAGGCAGGCCCTTCTGGCAGTGAGCAGGCAGCTGGGAGGGAGAGCCAGTGCACACAGCCCTGACGTTAGCTCTGGGATAAAAAACCTACTGAAAGGAAAAAATATCTTGGAGGCTGGAAGAGGGAGAAATGCAATGGAAGAAGCTGGCCAGGTGAACTCTGCAAGGATGACAGCACAGCAGGAGAGACAGGTGTTTCTCCAGCCGAAAGGCTGGGATCAAGTCACAGGATTAGAGACATTTAGCAAAAAGCTAATGAGTTGCCTCAGTCAGGAGGTGAATCCCAGATGTAGTATTTTCTGGCCCTCAGATGTGAACAAAAATGCCTTGGGTCTGTCCTCTGGTCACTTTATTTCAGTGTAGGCATCCTAGATTCTCTGCTTGTGTTTGCAGATGCCGTAATTTTGTATGCATTTTCATGAGGCTCATATAAATAAAAAATATTTCTTCATCAAATAAGTATCAGTGCATTATTCACAAGCTGCAGCTGTAGGTGGTTTCTTGACCTCTGTGAGAAGCCCTGGTTTGCTACATGTTAGACAAACAATTTTTCAATGTCTCTTGTGTTTCTCCACATCTGTTAATTTCTTTATTTTTATTTCTAAAGCTGTCCTATCAGGCTGAATGATTTCTAAATCCCTATTCTCTCTCTCTCTGCATTCTGAAATCCAGATTTAACCCTAGGCATGCTACTGTTGTCTGAAGCCAGAAGGAAGGCTGCCAACAGTCCCCGCTCCCTCTTCTCCCAAACATCGCCTGCTTTTCCCAGCTATGAAATATGCTGGATGAAATACATTAGCTTCCTTTGGTCGATAATCCATCAGTACTCCTGAACACCAGGGAAGCAGCCATCTTCTGCTTCTTCCAGCTAATTCCCTGAGAACTGTTCTCCTGTCTCCCCTGTTGCCCTGCCAGATTCTGTTTCTCTCTATCGCTCCCTTGTCCCTCTGTTGCTTCCAAAGTCTGGCACTGTTCCTCCTTGTGCTCCTTTCCTTAAACTGTGTCCATAATTCTCTTATTTCGTACTCTCTACCTCTTCTTGCTTTCTTCTTCTAGCCTCTCCACTCTGCTTTCTCCTTAATTCTATCTCTTAGCAAATTGTATACTGTCATTTACAACTATAACGATGATGAAAGACCTGAGATGTGAAAATAGCAGGCATCAGTTTCTACCTGTCCCTTCCCTCCTACCCTCACACCTCAGTATATTTCATTTTTCCAGGTCTCCTACAGCCACAGCAGCAGAGATCCAGCCTGGAGAGGCCAGGGGAACATCCACGCCATGCCAGCAGATGCAAAAGTGACAAAGGATGTCAGAAAGGGCCAGCTCCCCTGGCTAAGCTCCTTTGGGAAGCTGTGATATTACAGCTGGAGCAAGGTGAGGGCTGGCTTCGGAGTGCTTTCCATCCAGCCATTGCCAAGTGCTCTGCAGTGATAGGCAAATTGCTTTATCTCCGTGACACAGACAGAGAAGTTGAAACAAATCATTGGGTTCTGTAATGAGTGAGAGAGATACAGGCAGAGTGCTTTCCCTCTATGCTGTGATGGAAAACATCACTCAAGGGGCCTGGCCCCAGGGACCAACCAGAGCTGAGCTTGACTCTCTCAGTGGGAGCAGTAGCAAACTTTTCACTGCAAATCTGGAATCTGCAATGTGAAATTCAGCCTAAACTTTGACACTCTTCTGCGTCCAGCTTGCTGCTGAGGTGGCAGAGGTCTGCCTCCCTGGGAGCCCACGGCAAGGCAGGACCTTGGCCGCAGCACACTGCCACCTGGAGAAAGCTGAGAGGAGCAGCCCTTCAGCAGGGAATCCGACTGAGCAAATGAGCACAGCAAGGGATGTGACCCTGGCATAGCAAATGTCACGAGAGGCAGGCATAGCTCACGTATCCGCACAGAAACTCCCACCTTCTCATTACCCAGACCCCAGGGGACAGATACATTTATTAGACGTTGATCCAAGCAGTCCTTGGACAAACCCAGCCCATCATCTCATCTTGGCCATGGCTACAGGCCAGGCCCACAGAGCCACCAGCTCTGCTCCTGTTCATCCTGTTTTCCTTGCTCTAAAGGAGGGGATTTTAGTTACCTCTCCTCTTCAAGTGCTTTTTGCCTGTCCCTCCTCTTGAAATGCCTGCACCTGTTCTTACACTGCTTGTGTCATTCTTGATGATCTCAGTAAATGCAGCAGGTAACCAACTTGGCTGAACATTAGCCATGCTGGAGATGCTTTTCCAGTGGTATAAGCTGTTTCAATAAGATAATGAAAAATTAGCCAAGCATTCATGAACAGATGCTCTTCCTTCTGAAGAACACAGGGCTCACTTCATTGTTTGAACAAATCTTTCTGCTAAGCCACTGCTAGCTGCTAAGGTGCTGATTTGATGTGACGTGTACCATTTGTCTTCATAACAGTTTCCAAGTTGAGTGCTACAAACTGAAGTCTGCCGACACCCATGGGCTGTTTTGGCTGAGTCAGACACACTTCGCAGCAAGTGCCTTCAGTAGATGGAAAGAAAACTTCTTGACCTGGTCTAGGAGGCCGCCACATTGAAAGTGGTGGCCTTCTCATTTCAATGTCTCCCCACCACTCCTCTTCCAGTGCCACTGGGCACCTGGCCACTATGTGTGATATCCACAAAGCCACTGGTTGTTCTTGTGTTGGTTCTGAGGAGCACATAGACCAGTCCTCTGTTTTCTTTCCTCTGTGGAAAGCATGCACAGGTCTCTACAAGGGCACAATGTGACATGAGGATGGAGGATTATCTTCACGGTGGGTCATCTTCATGGCAGTGGTCCAAGGGTGTGGATACTCAATCAGGGACAGACACCTAGACCCAACATTTCTGTCCATTTGCAATAAAGAGTGAGAAAATTAGTATCTTCTCAAGAGGGCCAACTCAAAAAAGCAGGTCAGTGCTGGTTCAACCACATGATATAAAGCCATGCTAGCTTTACCTGATGTTTATAGGGAGAAATGAAAAAGTGGAAAATAGATTTTCTTTTGTTTATCAGGAATTCCTGTGAAAAAAGAGACTGTATCTAAACAACTTACATTTTTGGAATAAAAGCAAACACTGGAGTTTGAAGGCTCAGTGGCTTCATTCACATAGCAAATTCTCTATAAAAAGTTGATAAATTGATACTTCTGCTTGTGAATCCAAAAGCTACAGCTCTTCACATGAGGTCTGGATGAACCCGGGCTCTCAGGACCCTTATTTTATATCTGTCAGGCTCTAGCCATTTATTAACACATTTATTCTTGTCCAGCCTCTCAAAGCTTTAAACATCAAGCACAGACCCATGCTGCTCACTCCCTGGGGTCTTGTTCCTAGGCTTAGCACAGCTTTGTGCTGCTGAAATCCTGGCCACTTGCACCAATACACAAAAAAGAGGCAATTCTCCTGAATGTATGGGTCTCTCCATTGTTCTTACAGCTCTGAGGCTATCTTGTTTTGTAGTTCTTTTATTTGGTACAAGCATGTAGAGTGTATGAAGCTATAACCCAGCCCATTCTTTTCCTTCAAGGTTGCGCACACAAAGCTCTAGTTTTTTAGCCCCACTTCTCTCCCTGGGATACTACATTTATTCCTTGTTGTCTGATGTGAACTCAGTGATGGGCATCATGGGGCACCGGAAACAATTATAAGGAGCAGAAATAGCCTCCACACGCAGTGGGAACAGCTCTCTGATTCAGAGCCCTTATTATAGATCAGAGCCCATAAGATTCAAAGTCTGTATAGACCATAAGAGACTGTGTGGTCTCTGGATTTCCTCTGAAGCATGCTATGGCAAGTAGAAAAAGACATGTCTGTCATGTAAAAAAAACCCCCATTATTTAACCCTTGCCAGCCTGGAGTGGACGAGTGTAGCAGAAAGATGGGTGTCTGAAGCTGTGGCCAGGTTAAGGTGGGACACATCAGCCCAGATACTTTTACATCTGGATTCAAGTCATCAACAAATGACTTGATTAGGATTGGTGCTGGAGCTCCAGGCCTGGTTGGACTAATTGTCTCTCTGCCCTGAAAATGCACTCTCATCTCTCTGAAAATTAATTTCTGTGTCCATGGGCATCTTCTCACTGATTTACCTTGTAGTCTAGTGGAAGTCTTAACAGGCAAAGGGGTTCAACAGGTAGGACACAACTTACTCTGAGAGGTGTTTCTGATCAAAGCCATTGCCTCTCCAAAGCAGAATTACCCTGAATCATTGGGAAGTCCCCAGTGTTGTGAAAATGTATATGACCAGGTTGCAATTTATGGCACTGTTTCCCCTGTGGCTCTGTGGTGCAGGTGGCAAAGCAGAGATTTCTTCACCTACTTTTCTGTTTCTACCTCTGCCCAAGTGCCAGATCCATCCTTTCCTGACACCACATCCTTGGGGTGTGCAGAACCATTACCCGGATCTGCTTTTCAAAGCAGTTCGCACCACACTCAGTGCTTCCTGATCATCCATCATAGCAACTGAAGAAGTAGGCCCTCCTCTGTGCTCCCAACAGAGGACACTGGTATTTGTTGTTTCCTCTCTGCTTTCTGCTGTCAGAGATTCACACACCTCACCGCCCCAGCTCAACAGCTCATCGATGCCATGGTATGTTTGTGAGGCCCATCAAAGCTGGGGATTAGGGCCTCCACAAGACAACAGTTTTCAGCTGAATGCACCCCCAACTCCACTGACAAATCTGCAGCAGCAATGACCCAATTTCAACTCTCTCAACCACTCAACCTTAGACAAGAGCATGGGATTTATTATGCTGGGACTTGTGTTCCTAAGCGTGAGGATGTTGCTATTATCAGCAGTTGACAGGCCATCAAGAAAACATTGCTGTCAAAGTGACAAGCCAGTGGTTAGCATTTCCCCAAACCCTCATTTCTCGGCAAACAGCAGGAGGAGTGCAGCTCCTGCCCATGAACACAGGTTCCTGGAGACCTGGGGGGATCACCCCCCTGACCAGGACAGGATGTGAGTCCCAGCTCTCCAGCTTCACTGCTGGAGGATGAACCATTTCTGAGCTGGCTGCTGTGCCCTGCTGCTGGCAGGAGGAAGCCCTGGCTGCCTTGCCAAAGACATTTTTGGTTGGTGAGAGATAATGACAGTCAGTGTGCTGGAGCTGTTCACCATGTCAGCATCCTATTTTTTGGAAGGATGTGTGTTAGGCTTGAATAACCTCTAAGCACAGCAGGAGAGGTCTCAGCATGGAGTATTAGGCCCACGGGCTTCCTAATCTGAGAATTACCTAGGAATGACTACTAGCCAGAGGTCACATCCTTTTTCTTTCTTTTTTTATTTTATTAAAACAAATTCTTTCTTGTTAAGCCTCCTTTTCAAAATTTAGGACCACAGTTCTTGGCATGCCATTTTCCCTGATGATGAGGATGCTCTTAACACTGTGTGCTCCATTCTTTCAGAGGAGGATGCCCTGCCAGAAGCATCAAGGGGCCGCCACACACACAGCACTGCCAGGCTGGCAAAGAGGAGGTCACCTGCACATGCATTATTTAGAACAAAGCCCAGACCGACTCCTCCCTTGAGTGCTCTTGAGCCAGGCTGCTCTAAAATGCAATTGTTTGAAATGTCATGTCAGAAGGACTTTTACCAGCAACTGCTGAAAAAGAGACGTTTTGGAAACATGCATGTGTTTTAGATCTTTTTAGGGATTGGGTCTCAGAGGAATGGGCTGTTTCCATCACTTTGTGTCTGTTTTCTCTGGGTCAAGGCAGTTCATAGCTGTTTGATTACTTTTCATAATGAATATGAGGTTTCTGTCTGAAATAAAACCAGTGCACAGGATGTAAAGTGCTCTTCCACAAGGGAAACTAGCCTAAGGTTTCAAGGTATTGAATTGTTCCCTTGTGTACATAGGTGTTTTTGCTTTAAAAATGTGTCACAAAGTAATGTGGAAAAAAAGAAAGAAAGAGAGGGAAAAAAGTAACGAAGTCTATTTGTGACTCAAACAGCCACGTTCAGATATTAAAGACAGATTTTAGCACTTATATCCTCCTTCCAGAAAATCCTTCATCCCTGTGAGGTGCTTTAGTGAAGTGCCCAGGGGTATTAAAAGACTGGGGATGATGCATGACCCTGGTTCTGAATGAGCACCCTTGGCTGAAGTTTCATCACAGAAAATCAGGAGCCACCCATTCCCTAAAATTAGATTTTCTGCAGCCTGTTTTTTTCATCCAGGCAGTGTCTGCAGCATTAGGCAGGACACAGAGTAAAAGCTCAGCTCTGCTGTTGGCGGGCAGGAGGTGAGCAGGAGCTGTCCTCTTTAATGGGAAAGGAAACCAAATTAATCCTGTTCAGACTCAAAGCCTACCAGCAGAGGAAGGCTGAGAGGTCAGTGGAGAACTGCTCTACATAGCTACATTTTTGTTGCATTAGTTTCCTTGCTGCTCAGTCAGAGGATTCAAGAGCAAATCCACCTTGCAACTAACAGGTAAATAAAGAAAATGTTTTAGAAAATGGTGGGAACCAGTATCACCATGGTGAAAGCCTGCATCACACAGCCTTGCTTTTCTCAGGAAGAAGGCTGCCTTTCCAGAGTGGTCTGCTGGTGCTTGTTCTCATGGTCCTTGAGAGCAACAGATATTAAATAGAAGTTTTTCTCATGGGGCTGACTCAAACTCAGTGGCCGGCATTACACTGGGGCTACTGGTCTGGGGCAGAGTTCCTACACTCTTGCCTTATTTCAGAGAGCAAAGATGGTGAGTTTTTCTCCAAAAACCTTTCCCACAATCTCAGTTGGAAAGGAAAGACTCCTTGTTTCACTCTAAGTCAGGAATTCAGAAGATTAGAGAAAAAAAATGTTCAATTGCTATTTTTATCGGTTAGATAGAGATCAACTTTCTCTGCCTTGAATGAGCTTCTCTTTCTTCTCTTGCTAATGCAGAAGCTTGCAAAACAGTTTCCCAATTAACTGGGGATGGTATGCATGTTAACTGCTGAACTGCATTAAATTTTTGTGCACTTTATATTGTCATTATTGAAAGGTTGGGGTAAAATTTAGCTGTTATGTCATGAAGCTGAGGCTTGACTTCTACTTTCTCACTGTTTTGGCTGCTCACCTTCTCAGGCAACTGCATGGACTTGATGAAGCAGCACAGTCTGATGGCTTGGGAAGGGCAGCATAGCTATTGGGGGCTGTTTCCCTCATTCCATCTGAACATCCTGTTTCTGTTGCTGGTGTGGAGGTCTGTCCATAAAGGTGCTTGCCATAGGAGCTGGTGTTGCAGGAGATTTCCAGGGTTTCCAGCCCCCTGAAGCCTCCATCATCACCTGTTAGGAAATACAGAGCTCACCAGCAAAAGCTGAGGCTGGTGCCTGCTCCCCCCTCTCCAAAAGAGGGGCTTTGTTACTGTTTGAATTATTTGGGTCCAGCAAGGTTCTGTGAGGGATCCATAAGACTGCAGAGAGGACTGGCACCCTGATCCCATAAGGGCTAGAGGAGCTGGGGACCAGAGCCCAGGACTGGCTTTGTCCACTGGGATGGGGAAGTACCGGTTGGGGAAGTGAGCGGAGCAATGCAGACGACTTGGGGGAACAGGGAGGTGCCAGGCAAATGTAACAGTGAGGTGCAAGATAAAGGGAAGCAAAACCTGACCGGGGCTGCTCTGAGCGGCTAGGGAGCATCGAGGAGCACCCAAGTCCAGGCAGTGGCTGACAGTGCTGTCCCTGACCCTGTCTTTAGCCTCACTGCTGCAGAGCCCAAGTTCTGGGTACCCCTCCTGTGGAGCTTGCTTAGCCTGCAGAGCAGTGCCAAAGAAAGGACGCCTTACTCCCACCCAGCTAGTGCCCTGAGATGCAGGGACAGCTGCTGGGGAAATGGCAGGAGGCTGCAGTCATTGCAGCATTGAGTAAATTGATGTTAGACCGGTCCCTCAGCATGACTGCAAGCAGGAGGATGCAGGGAGGACTCTTCTGTGATAATTCCATTTGTCTCATTTTTATCTCGCTTTTGCTACCTTGGCCTGTCTTCTCCTTTAAGACTTCTTTCTCTGGCTCATCTCCTTTTCCTTCTTACTGCGGGATTCCTGTGTCCCTTATCCCACCTTCTGGTTGGTCCCATTTTTTCTCTCCTTTTCTGACACTTCCCTTTTCTCTGTGCCCCCATCCCTGTCTGGAATTTCCAGATGCCCACACATCAATGCTACATGTGACCAGATCAGCTTTTCTGATCCTCCTTCACACCTAACCACACTGCTGCTGACTTCCAAGAGGCAAGAAAGAAAAGGTGGATAGTTGCCTTCCTGAGAATGGAGAAATGCTCCAGCTGGGTGACTCAGGCATTGGATGCTGTTGGAAAGGGTTCAGCTCTGATCCAGAATGGGAAATCTGCTTCATTGCCATTGACTTTTGCTGTTTCTATTGGGTTGGTGTCCATGGTCTCAGCTGAGTGCTCACTAGAGGTGATCCTCAGGCTCTGGGGCTGAGCATAGGCATACCCTTGGAGATGGATGGGTCTCCTCTGATGCCTTAGGATTTTAGCGTTTATATTTTTCATATGTTTGTAATCCTGCAGTTCTTTAGTGTGTAACTCTGAGCTCCCTGTAGTGTGTTATCGACTGCTTTTCCCATTTTTGTCAGACACAACAATTGCTCTCTAGGCCTGAGAATCAAGGACACCTCACTGTTTCAGGCCCCGAAAAATGTAAACAAAAGTGAGTTGGGGGAGGATAACTAGGGGAATGGGACTCCACCACCTGAAGCTGTAATTGGACAATTAACCTCTGATATGCACATGGCCAAAACTTATATCTGTCCAAAAAACATGTGACTGTTGTCCATTTTGGGTGTAGTCTCTGCGAGACTGCCCAAGGTGTACCCTGTGAAGGCCTTTCAATAAATACCTACCCTTTATCCTTTCATTCTCTCTAGCCTCTGTTCCAGGTCAGCCTCTCCAAGGCATCACCTCTGGGCAGGTCTTCAATGACAGAAGACAGACTGGCCTTGAAGACAGACTGATGTTTGGCAGAGAACCTGTTATCTCTGCTTTACAAGTGCCAAGCAGAGTGCCCACAGCCTGCAGTGCCCACACTCCAGGCCAAAGGGAGAGACACTGTGCTGTTGCCACATGGCAGGGGGAATCCTGGAAATCACCTTGGCAGGTAACAAGCTTCAAAGGACCTGCCTGCCAGCCTGCTCCCACAGCACCCCACCCCAGGCTCCTTCCTGGGTCATGGGAGTCAGGAGAACATGTGTTTTGAGATGTCTTTAGCCGATTCTGTGCGGGCTGCTCTGGGTTGAAGTGCCTGCCGGGGCAGGGCCTCTTCACTGCCAGCACACTGCTGACTGTACAAGTTCCCACAGCCAGCCCTGCCAGCCCTCTCGCTCACACTTATTGGAAAAAATAATTGGATGAAGTGCAGCACCGTTTTACTTAACAGATAAGAAATTTCATATCTGCCCTGATTAAGGGCCAGGAGATACGGGCTCGCTCCAGAGCCAGCAGCGGAGGCAATTTCATTTCACTTCTGCTGACAGAGAAAGAAGTTTGAGGGGCTGAGCACTGCTGCAGTTTGCTGCATTAATGTCACCACAGGAGGGACCTGCCTGCTCCCAGTGAGCATGGGGATACTGAGGAGCTCAGGGATGCTGAGGAGCACAGCCAGGAAGGCGTCATGCCAGCTGGCTGTCATCTGGCTGTGAACACATGAGGGCTTGGGGCAGTGTGAGATGCTCATCCTCCAGCTCAGCACCTGGAGGGCAGGGGGTTCCCAAGACCTCATTGCCTGTGCTGGTGGCACCTGGCACGTCACTGCCTCTGCTCTTTCATCGTAAGTGCAAAACATCCAGACTGGTAAAGAAAATCAAAGTCAGGCTGAAGCCATCATAGCACATGGGTCTGTTTAAGGTTGGTGTCACCCTGTGTCAGATGTGTAGCACTTTTGTGATGCCTTTCACACCTCAGCACGACAAAATGTCTGTACTAGAGGTATTGCCTAATTCCCTCGGAACTGAGGTCCCCACTGGTCCCCCTGCTTTCTGGCTGTCTTGCTGCCACAGACCGTGTGAAATGGGCTGTGTCACAGCACAGTGAGCTCTGCAGATGGGCCAGAACAAAAATGCACGTCATGGCAGGGGCACGTGTTTGAGCATCTCTGTCCTCAGCAGTGGTCCAAGATACCCAACAAGTCCATGTACTCACCAAGGTAGGCTGGATGTCCTTCATGACCCAGAGAGGCTGGCTGGCCAGGAACAAATTGGTCTGTTGGTCCTGGCATCCAACAGGGCAAAGCCCAAATGAGGAAAATTTGGGCAGCTCTCCAACTCTGCAACCAAAGCTGGAGTAGGTGTGTGTACAGGTGTGAACAGGAGGTGTGAAGAGAAGGACTTTTGCCTGTACTTAGAGTGAAACCAGTGAAGTTGTTAATTGCCATCAGCACGATGAGCCAGAGCAGGATGCTACACTGTGCTGGGGAAATGGCATCTGCCTCAGGTTGAGGCAAAGTCAGAAGGAGATATAAATGACAGCAGGTGTGAAGTTGCTCCTTGAATACAGGGTCCTCTGAGTGCAAAAATCAAGGGACAGAGGAGGAGGAGACATGTGGAGCACTAAGGACTGGGCCACTTGTTCCCTGACAGCACGAACACTTGTCACGCAGACAGTGCTGTCAGTCTTCACATCATTCCTAAGATCATGGAGTTTGACACCCCTCCTTTGGGGCCAGTGTCTACAGGCATATTTCTGTGAGCTGCAATTAAAATTATTTTCATAGATTTTAATTTTTTTTCTATTTTCAAAATAAAAACAATTTCTAGCCTGCCACAGTGTAAGCTGGACTATGCAACTAGGAGACATTGGCAGTGTTGCACCGTGCATTATGGGCAATCCTTGTGAAGGAAATAGGAGTGGTTTGGCTAAAGTGGCATGTCCTTGGTATCCAGGAGCATCTGAAACGCTCCCAACAGCAGGCAGCAAAGAGCAGAAGGTTCACATGGTGCTATTCTTAGACCTGAAAATACACCAGTCCCTAGCTGATCCACAAAATGGAAGAGATCAAGCACCCTTCATATACTGAGAGGCTTTTGGGGAGTTGAGTGCTCCATCACACAACCCTGCAAAACACATAGGGCAGAGATGAACCAGGGACAGAGAGCAGTGTGATAAATGTACTCCTGCTGTCAGCCAGGGCCAGGCACTGGTGTTCACAGGTGGAAACCGAGGAGGTTTCAACTCTCTTAGAAAACTGATGTTGAGTTTTTAAATCAATAGCTTCACCTTCTAAAATGTTCCAGAAGAACCTGTAACGATTTTTAATCTATTCTAAATGTCAGAACAACCAGCGTTTTCTTCTGAGAAGCTTGCAGGCAGTGGTGCTGGGAGCCAGGTGGGCAGAGAGTGCACGTCCATCTGCCTACTCTGGACTACACAGCTGCCACAGTGGCCATCTTGTACCTATCCATGGTCCTTGGCTGCTGCAAAGAGCCTTGGCCCTGGCTGCAGGCAGGAAACAGCTTTATTTCTTGAGTTACTTTGTATTAAAGCAGGAATATATACAGAGAGAATGCCTGTGCCTGGAGACAAAACTTCACTATTTGTTGCTGCTATGTATGGCTTAATTTGGAGGAATCAGGCTCCAGGGAATGTTTTCAGTTCCCCAGAGGGGGAAGATGTTAACCCTGAAACCTCCTCTGGCTTAAGGAAAATGTCTCTGGCAGCTGTCAGGGCTGAGAGGTCCTCAGGGCACTGGTCTGGAAGTGCTGGTGTCAAGCCTGTTGCAGTGACACAAGGCATTCTCGGGAGTGAGTTGCTTCAGGGGAGATGCTTTCAGCAGTCCTCCGGTCCCTCTAGGGATTTGCAGACAGCTCGAGTCACAACTGCTGCTTGCTTTTTTCTCTGTTACCTTTGCAGATGTATTTTCCTCACACTTCCTCCGGCAAGCCTCTTTCCCTCCTCCAGGCTGCAGGAGAAGAAGCAGTGAAGACAGGAAAATACTGAATTCATGGAAATAGGTCAGAGACTCTCAGGTCTCACAGTGTACCAGAAGAGGTTATTGGGAAGGGCAAGCTTTAAGCTATGTAAGCCATGAACTGAGGCAGAGGGGTCTGCCTGGCACCAGCTTTTGTCACCCTCCCGACTCAAGGACATATCTTGTAAAGGTCTGTGTTACTGAGCTCAAAACAAGCCCCAGACAGCCCAGCCCTGTCTGGCACGGGCAGTTGTGAAATCCCCTCCCAAACATGTGCCCATAACCTCTCTAACCTGCTGAGGCCTGGGGTGGGAATTGGTGAGAGGTGTGTAGGCGGTCGAAGCTGTACCACAGCTGGTGCCCGGCACAGCGGTGCTGTGTGAGACCAGAGGTCTCAGCGTGCAGTGGCACACTGTGTTGCAAATGGTAATCTCCTCTTGACATCTAATCTTGCTGCTGAAAAGCACATAAATCTCTCAATAGGCTACACAGGACACAGTATTCGGTGCCTGTGCCTGCTCCCCTCTCTCCAATCTATAAATCTTGCATTCAAGCCCTCCAAGAGCCCCCTTGATTATGAACATGATTATACCGGAAACCTCTGTGTTTCCTTCCCCATGCTGCATGAAAAATTGAAGGATGGTTCTGGCTTATTCCTAGTTCCTTTCCCCACTATCATATGCTAAATCAGGGCCCCAGTTTTTACCTCCACAGCAGAGCTGTGGCTTGAGCCAAAGGCAGGAACATCATCCTGTGGGTACCTGTGCCATGCTTCCTACTGCAGGCAGAGAAGTGTTGGTGGGAGTTGGGTCAGGGGAAAACCCTAAGGCAGCCACATGGGCTGCCCCGGGCACAAATGAGACCTACCTAAATTGTGCCAAGCAGCTCTGCTCCATGGGCAACTCTCTGGAGTTTGCCTAGCACTGCTGTGCTTCAGATCCCTGGGTTGTGCCCAGGAACATGTGAAACATGCTTGGCACATGTGAAGCTTGCCTCAAAATGCAGTTTTCAGGATGCCAAATTTTTTAGACACATTTGTAGCAAGATTTGTCTGAAAATGTATGGGACAATTTTTTTCCTGAAAATGTCAAAACATTATGTTTGGACATTTTACAAATGAAGTAGCTTGGCTTTCTTTCAACATGACAGTTCCATTTCAAGACTAACCTATCTTTTAATTTTTTTAAAAAGCTAAATAATATGAAATATTTGGGGTTCAAATTGACATTTTCATTTTATTTTTTGCAAGTACACCCTCAAGTTTTCCATTTGGTTTGAACAGGCAGGTCTCCCCCTTCTTCCTATCTGTGTATGGAGGAATAGGGATGGGTTAGCAGATGATGAAATTTAGTCTCCCCATGAAGCCAAGAGTACAGGGAGCTTACCCAGCATGCTCCCTCTCTTTCTGCTGGAGCACTGTCTTGAATATCTCCATCCCCTTCCCTCTTGTCCCTCCCTGAGGTTTTACTTCACTGCCCTGTTGCCCCATCCTGGAAATAAAAATGCTGCTGTCAAGGCTGCCTGTGTCTCTCTGCTCTCCACCCTCCCGGCCTCCCTCCAAAGTGTCTTCCATTAAAGCTAAAGAATAATATCTGACCTCACTGACTGACAATGTGCCAAGGGGGAAAAAATGGTGCACGCTGAGGAGTGAAAGACATGGAGGCTGTGGAAGAAGACAAAAAATCAGAGGTGGCATCAGTTCAGTATCAGTAGCTTTCTAGCAGGGCAGGGTGTGTGGGGGGGTGGCTCTGGGGTGCATGCAGTCCCCAAAACCTGCCCCACAGAGCCCTGGGACCTGTGTATTCTCATCACATTCTTGTGCCCTGGCCTGGCTGGGGGTGACCTGGGGCAGCCTGGGTGTTGCTACCTTCATCAGAAGCATCGGAATGGTCCTGTTCTCCCAGCCTTCAGCTGGCCCAGGACAGGAAGAAACCCTCATTTCCCTCCATTGACTTCCCGCACAGCTGCCACCACCGATTGCTATGGAAACCAGGGACGATGCGAAGCAGGGGAAAGCTGCCTGGCTGGGAGGCTCCCGCAGTGGGAAGGGGTCCCGCAGGAGGAGGCATGATGTGGCAAGGCTGGGTGCTTCTGCTGGGGTGAGCCGAGGGCCAAGCCCCTGCGGGAAGGCAGAGGATGAGCGCTGGCTCAGCCTCCCCATCCCACTGACACGCCGGGGGAGTTGAGGTGCTAGTTACTGCCTACAGAGGATTCTGTGCTTTTCCTCTCTCTGTCTCTGCATCAATCATGACAGGAGCTTGCAGCAGAAAAGCACCTCCCTCCACCAGCTGGGAACTGTTGCCAGATTTTGGCTTCACCATCCCTTCTTCCCCCATCAATATACAGAGGTTTTCTTATGTGCAGCTCAAAGGCTCTTCTGTTTCACTTTCTTGTGAGAGCTATCAAAGTGCTCACAGAATTTTTTTTTCTTATTTTTTAATGTTAAGCAGCTTTTAAGAGGGGTCTCAGCACAGGCAAGAGGCCCTCATCAGGCACGGGTTCTGCCTTCCCCTTGGAGCAGCAGAAGGCAGAGAGAGAATAACTCTTAATTAGTGAGCCAGTACCTCCCTTTCTTTCTCTCGCTGTCCAAGCCCCAGCAGAAGGCTGTGAACATCCATCTGGGGCACCAAAATCAGCTTCTGATGACAGTGCCCTTGGTTGGGCACACACGTGTCCTGGCAGCCCTGTGAAACTCTGAGGAAAACACGTAACAACTTTCTTCATCAAAGACACCAAACCAGTTTTATCTACCCTGGGTATGTTCCCAGTTCTTTCCTTTTAGTATCTCTTAGCTGTTAATGCAGACAGACTCCTGCTGATACTCTTATCTCAGCATTACAGATCATGAGGTGACATGAGCAAAGGTTACAAGCAAGTCGGCCAAGTTAAGACAAGCTATCTTGTGTAGGCAGTCTCTGAATAGCATGGCCTGTACTGGGATCATGAGCCAAAAACATATCAGAGAGGCACACACATAGGAAGTACTAGGCTTTTAAGGACGTCCAGGTTATGTCTCCTCCCTCTCTTCCCCTGGGGTAAATTCATACAGAGAAAATCCTTTCCAGTGTTGCTGGCTCTGCCACTGATGCACACGTGAAGATGTTTGGGACCCAGATACCCAGCTCTACAGTGACTTCGCTAATAAAATGTACTCTTGGGAAACCTGCTGACCCAAGGAACAGGCTTGCCTGCACAGAATTGAGCTGGGGAGAGAAAGCAGGTGTTTAGATCAGACCTGAGAGGCTTTAGTAAGGTAGCAGCTGAATCACCATGCTGCCTGAGGCAGGGAAGAAGCTTGAACAAGGCCAAGGGACAGACAAATGCTGTCTGCAGCCCTTGCTGGGGAGTGGTGCAGTGCCCCTCACATCAGTTTGTGAGCAGAGGGAGCCAGAAAGAGAGCTGCTCCCTAGCACTCAGCATCCCTTTTTTATGTAAAAAGGTGGGTGTTGTTTTCAGTCGTTCCTGAATCCTGACTTTGATGTGACAACTTGTGCAGGAAGGTACAAAAGAAAGCAGGGAGATCTAGAAAATGCTTCTTGCCTGAGCTGAGGTTTAGTTAGACTCCTATAATTAACGACTGCGGCTCTCCTAAGAAAGATCCCAGCTGCTTTCCTCTGCAGCTTGCTCTATAAATTTTTCTCTCACGCAACTGACACGCACCAAAACTCATTCCTGTAAGGAAGGGAAGGAGCATGTATAAATCAAATGTATCTGAAAAACATGAACAAGAGGAGAGGGGGCAAAAGGAGCACAGACTCCAAAAGAAGTTACATAAATCAGCTTCCCTGGGAGGAGGCGATCAGGTCCCTCTGGGCAAGAGGTAGTGTGCAGGGTCATGTTTAGCAAGCCCTTCACATCTGATCATTAAGTGAGGAGCTCAGGCAGTAAGTGAGACCTCTCTGCGCCCAGCATAGAACATGCCATGAAAGGTGTGCCCTCATTTTGTCTTGGGATAAACAACTCTCTCAATAAGCTGTTCTGCTGAACTACTTGGTGTTTGGAGCAACTCCAGGGGAGCTAGGACCTCTCTGCCCACCCCCACGCTCAGTCTTCACGAAGTCCTCCAAACTGAGTAGTCTCATCTGCCCTGCAAAATTATCTCACCCAGCACAGATCAAAAGGACATCAACCCGCAATGCCCAGCATACCGTAGAAGTAGGCATCCTCAAGCAGCAGAAGGCTGTTCCTCAAATCCTTACAACAGGAGCCTTTACTGCTTTGGAGAACTAGCCCTTGCTCCTAAGCATATAAAACAATGACCAAGGCTCTGTGCACCCCTGCTTTTCAGATCTGCGGCCTTTTCTCCAGACCAGTGGAGCCCAGTTCTTGAAAAGCAGGTAACGTTCCAGTCCTTTGACAGGTTTTCACCTCTGAGACTTTGACAGTTTCAGTTTGCTGATGGCCCTTCTGCGCAGACCGTTGCCATTCAAAGTTCAGCCAGCGCAGAAAAGAGCAGGTGACTTCATGGATCTGGCATCCCCAACAGTTGTATCTTGGGGGGACAGGTGCCCAGCAGGCACGGGCACATGCTCTGCTCAGGCCTTTCATTCCCTTGGTCCATCTGCCTACTCTTTGTTCCTCTATCCCCTTAATTTTTGTCTACATGAACTACACACCAACCCTTCACCAGTTCTTGTCTTCGCAGAGTCTCCCACGTCTTACCAGGTTCTTTTGCCTCTTACAATACCTGGATAGTTCTAAGGGCCCTCCCACTTTTGAGAACTTCATCCACCCACCAAACTGTGCTTCCATAGCAGAGCTGGGGGAGGCTCAGCATATACCTCCTGTTGCCTTCTACCCCTAAGAATCTCTCTGGGCTATTCCCCCTTCTCCCAAACCACCCTGTTTTGCCTTTGCTCTCTCACAATGCTTTGAGCTCTACTTCATTTGCAGACACAATTTTATTTCATGTAAGTCAGCTCTGCCCTGTGAATTGGCTTTTCACTGATACATTTTTGCTTAGCTCAAAGAGGATTAAGTAAATTCTTTCACCATGGCAGTCCTATTTCTGGCCTGTGCCTGTTATCAGGGAACATAGGACAGTGGCAGCAGGGGGAAGCATTTTATTAAGAGGCCAAGGTATCTGCCACACAGTCCTACTGCTTTCCTGCTCCCCACTAAGCTTTTGCAGACATTGGTAGATAAAGTTCTGCTAACAATAGCATTGCCCCATTTCTTCTGCCTTTGTCACCAAAGGCAGCTACTGAATTTTCTTTTCCAAATGCTATTAGCTCTTCCCGCTAAAGTTTCTATATTTAATACAAATCTTGCACGTCTGAAGTTTGTGGCAACCATGCATGGACAGGCAGGGAGGTGAAGGGAAGCCCGCCATGCAGCCTGCCCAACATGCTCACCTGGACACAGCAGAGGATGCCAAGGAGAAGCTGACCAGGGAGCCCTGCCACTCCCTCAGTCAGTGCCTGCTCAGCTGCTCTTGAGAGGAGGGGAAGCACCTAAAGCCACCCTGGCCGTGCGGCTCTGAGCTTCAGCTGCAGGGTACGACTGAGCCAGCACGAAAACCTCCTGTAGGTTCTAGCCCACAGCATAAACGTGCCAGCCCACAGCAGCCCTCAGCAGGAAGAGGCTGTTTCTGCTCTCAGGCTGTTGCACAGCAGGTTAGCTCCCCACAGCAGAGAGAGGGCAGCCACTGCTTTGCAGACAGAGCATGTACAGCAAACCTTCCTCTGTACCCTCTACCTTGGCACCTCATGGGGCCAAGCCAGCCTGGTCCAGCACCAGCAGCATATCCTCCAGCAAGCTTCTCTCCATGCAAACCACACAGAGTTTGTCCCAGTGCTCAGCCCCTAGGGAGGTCCCTACATCTCAGAGAACATTCTCAGTGTCTTTCAAGCAATAATTCCCAGCCAAAACCTGGCAGTGTGTCCAGGCAGTAATCTTTCCAGGGTGAAATCCTAAATTCAGCAATGTAGAGGACTCACTGGTCTCTGTTCTTCCCCTTGATCAAATAACACAAACTCAGGCTGACTGTGACAGCTCTTTGTCATGTATGATCAGCTACAGCAAGGAAAAACATTGTGCTTGAGCAGCAACTGCCTTACCTGGCTGACCTGTTGTGAAGACCACCTCTGTCTCCATGCTGACTTCTGAACAGACAGAGCTTTATCATCCTCTGCTTCAGCATGTGGTAAAGACTAGTGGGGCAGATGTAGAAGGAGAGCTCTACCACATTCTCTCCCTGGATAACTATTGCATCAGGCTAGAACTGTGCAAGACACAAGCTTTTTCCCTCAGTGACCAAGATTAGACCATGAATAAAAGGAATTAGCTAAAGGTCAAGCCAGCTAGAACAAGAATAATGAAAACGGGCTTAAGGAACAGCTGTGTGCAATTGCTCAAAGTACAGCGGATTTTGTCCTTTTCCTGACTCAGTGGCTGGGGGAGGCAGAAATTTTAGCAGTGCCCAAAAGCACTTCTGGCTGGTGGACTGCTAGATGCATTATAAGCATATACCTGTTTTCGCTTCCCTGTATCCCCTGAGTCACACACAAAACAGATAAGCATTGCCTGTGATCCCTAACTCTCTGATGGGTGCTGCCTCCTGCAACAGTGCAAGCTTGCAAGAACATCCCTCACTCCCGAGGTTAATGTGATGTGCCCTCATGCCTCCAGTCACAGCAGACAAAGGCTTCTTCTCCTTGGAGTCTTAGACCCTGTAATTAACCCTTGGCCCTTTGGACCAAAAGAAGCTGGGACACTTTGACCTTTGGAACCTATTGGAAAGTTCAATTAACTTCAAGGGCCTTTGCTAGGAACACTAGTTGAGGAAACAAAAAATTCAGAGAAGTGCTGGAACATTGTCATCATATTGTTCTGAATGTATCTATTTTTAGAGGGTGAAGGAGAGAAGGAGCTCAAGAGAATACCTGGGAGCCTCAGTGCATGGCATGGTGGCAGTAGATATGGGTCTCAGCCCCAAGCCCGAGCCAGAGGAGGAAAGAGGGTGTTAATGATGGTGGTGGTAGCATCTTTATTTTTTTATTTTTTTAAGAGATGAAGTTCCATTTTCACCACCCCACCCCCATGGTCAGAAAATGAGACCCACAGATAGAGCTGAAGATAATGGCAGGTTGCCATGGAAATGTGCATTTAGTCTCACTGTTTCCATGGCAACTGAAAGACATACCATTCTGTTCCTCTGAAGGATGCCAAAGGTAAATGAGCACTGATTAAAACAGGGGCACAAACTTGGGCTCTAATCAACAACACAGACTAGGACCATAAACTCTTATTGCTCAAGCAGGAAATATTAAGAGCCATACAAGTTCTGGGAAGACCAGCGGCAGGAAGCGCTGCACACAAACTGCTCCCCACGGGTTGCGGAATCACAGCCTTGGTGTAATGGCCCATCTCACTGTCATGAACAGCTTCAGCTGACTCACACAGTATTTCTGTCCACAGCTGGATACTAAACCAACCCAAAGTTCATGATCTACTGAGCTGTCTCCTGGGCAGGTATCTGCCCAGATCAAAGCCAGTTGCAGCCTAATCCTGGAAACCATGCAGAGCAAACGTATTCCTTAGAACCCAGCAGGATCCAAACTGCACCGTTAATCCTCTACCTAGCCCATAAAGGCATTTGGTTCAAGGATTCATCCTCTTAAAAAAAAAAAAAGAAAAAAAAGAAGAAAAAAAATTTAAAAGAAAAAAATAATAAAGAGAAAAAGAAGGGGGAAAAAAAAGAAGGGAATGAACATCAATAAAAAGCTTCCCAAACAGAAGTTTGGTATAATACAGGTGGGCTGCAGTTTATTCTTGCCAATTCTCCATATCCTTGAACTGTGATTCTTTATCCAGGCTGGCTGACAGTTGTATCAAACACATCATTACACAAGGTTACCCCTTCCTCTACTGCCAGTCTCTCTGGCAGCTATGGCCCATTCCAGAGAAGCATGGTGAAAGCTGTGGCTGGTGTGTGTGAAAACAGGCAAAGAAAAGGGAGCATCAAAACACTGCACATGCTGTCATGCTCTCTGCTAATGAATCTGATGGTGGTGTTTGCTATGGTGGAGACAATGTTTGGTTCAGTCCTCCAGCATGTGTTGTAGCAGCTCATCAGGAAATACAGCACACTTGCTCTGAATTTTCCTCTGAACTCCCAAGAGCAGCCCCGTGGAAAGGGACGAGGGGGTCCTGGTTGATGGCAAGTTGAACATGAGCCAGCAGTGCCCTGGCAGCCAGGAGGGCCAAGCATGTTCTGGGGGGCATCAGGCACAGCATTGCCAGCCAGGCAAGGGAGGGGATTGCCCCACTCTGCTCTGCACTGGGGCAGCCTCACCTCGAGTCCTGTGTGCAGTTTTGGGCGCCACAATATAAGAAGGATATAAAGCTATTAGAGAGTGTCCAAAGGAGGGCAGTGAGGATGGTGAAGGGCCTTGAGGGGAAGCCATATGAAAAGTTGGTGAGGTCACTTGGTCACTGTTCAGCCTGGAGGAGACTGAGGGGAGACCTCACAGTAGTTACAATTTCCTTGTGAGGAAGAGTGGTAGACACTCATCTCTTCTCTGTGGTGACCAGTGACAGGACCCAAGGAAATGGGATAAAGTTGTGTCAGGAGAGGTTTAGGTCAGCTATTAGGAAAAGATTCTTCATCCAGAGGGTGACTGAGACTGGATTAGGCTCCACAGGGAAATGATTACAGGACCAAGCCTGCCAGAGCTCGAAAAGCATTTGGACAATGCTCTCAGGTACACGTGACTCTTGGGGCTACTCTGTGTAGGGCCAGGAGTTGGACTCAGTAATCCTTGTGGGTCCCTTCCAACTCAGGATATTCTATAATACAATAAACGCCACTGACCAGTCCCAGCTTACAGTGTGAACAGTGGAACTGTTCAGTGTAAAAACTCAATTTTAAAAACTCTGGGTTTTTTACTTGCAGCTGCCACCAGATGTTTGAAATGTTTGTAAGGTTGAAGACAGTCTTGGTACAAAGCATGTGCCTTCACAGCGTGGGACACAGACAAGAGAAGCCTTCTTTCATGCATTTCTGCCTTCCCATTATTGCCTCCTCCACTGTTCAGTGATTCCTCCCCCAGGTGCTGGATTCAGACAAGCCCTTAAGGTGGCAAGAAATTACACTATTCTGTGGGAGAAGCAGAAGTCCCAGTGGATGTCATCCAGAGGGTACTGGTTCCTCAACCCTAGTTGTCTTCCTGACTCACCCAATAGCTCTGTACAGCTATATAATTGCACAAGAGAAAGGTCTGAGATTAGTGAAATTTTGCAGATGAAAATCTGTAGTTGAGAGGGACAGCTATTCCCCTAACGTTCACCTTAGGTTGGCCATTGTTCTTATTGTAGCCACTCACCTCAAAATGCTCTCTGTAGTAAATGATACCACACGGGCCCATCAACACAAGCACAGCACCCATGCATATCCCTAAACAACGAAAAAAAGGGGATAACAAAGATTTCCTATTTCCCTACCACTGCCTGGCTTGAGGCCTTGAAGTGGGACCCTCAGTTAACAGGCCACAGTAGATATGAAATCTGAAGAACAGAGCCAGTCACAGGCTGAGGATGTGCTGGTCATCTACCAACAAGTCTCTAGAGAGCTCCCAGAAGCTCTCACCAAAGCAAGAATTTCTATTCCATCTTCTTCTACCTTCTTGTCAGTGACACTGATGATTGTGCCCTTTTCCCTTGAAGTTTCATCTTAAGGTTTCCATAAATATCTTTCTTGATCATTCATTCCTTGTCAGGTGGGTGAACTGAGAGAATCCTCCTTCTTTATGTGGGAGCAGAGAAAGATTTTCCACTGCAGTTTCTCATTTGGCATGAAGTGAAGGCAGCACCTCCAGCTCCTTCAGCTTCTTCTCAGTGGTTCAGTACAAGGGCTCCCACCTATTCCCACACTACAGACTTCCTGCAGACATGCCTTGGCAGCCGCTCACGGTCCAGGCAGCATCAAGTCCTCTCTCTAATCTTCTGTGTCCTTCTCTTGGCACCACGAGTCTCGCCCCACAGGCTACAGTGTGGTGCCATCTTTGTCACCTATTCAGTGCATAAACCTTGACAAGTTAGGCTTTTCAGCAGGAACCAAGATCTAGCCTTTTCTGCCTACACAGCCAAAATACACCAAGATCACCTTTGTACCCCTCTGTCAACAAGAGCCCCTTTGCTGACTTCCTAACATTGACAGAAGTTCTGACAGATTTCTAAAGAGCCAGGACAACTCTGGAGGTGACAGACAGCCCTTTGCATCCATTCCCTAATTGGGAACTGGAAAACCAGTAGCTTTGGCCAATAGGTTACACCTTCTCCCAAGAAGTAGGACTAGGAAGCCAAGAGCAACATGGTGTATGGGCTGGAATCTCTCCAGCTCCTAGCAGTTTCTCTGATCTAAAGACCACACTGCAGCAATACTAGCCTGCCTCCAAAACAGACAGCTGCAAAGAAACTTTTGCTCTTGCTTAGGTCCTGCGTGGAGCAAATCCAACCTCACCCCAGAATGCCTGTGTATGTCCAGTGCAGTGAGTCCCAAGGAGTAAGGGGTCCACCTAGCGCAGTCAGAGCAGTACTGCCAGAACCGCGGGCAGAGCACATCGCACACGCGAGCTTCACAGCAACGCTGCAAGGGACACTGGTGGGCACCAAAGCCTTATCCTCTGCACAGTCCCTTCCAGCGAGAGGCAGACCCTCTGAAAGGGGCGGCACTCCACGTGGACAGCACTTGCTCCATCTACTGCATCGGTACAGAGCAAGTATAGGCAAGTGGAAACCTGACTAGGTTGAATAGACACGGCACATTTACATTCAGCAAGAACAGTAATCCAAAATGATGCCTCATGTTTACAGGGGCTGAAGGCTGGCTTTACTCCAGGGAAAAAAAAGACTTGTTAGCTGCTGCTGGTTTGCTATCTCTCCAGCACTACTGCTGCACTTTTATTTCCCATAAAAGATCCCAAAAGAGACTTGACCTAGGTCAGTCCGTGCGAAACAGATCAAGAATGGATCTTTCTCGTTGTGAACGCAACTCCTCTGGCCTACTTATAGCTATCCTAGCTGAAAGAAATTGAGTCTATCTAATGTACGCTACCTACACAAGCTTTAAGGTCTTACACTTTTCAAAGGCAGTTCTGGCTGACATCACCTTCAAGATCTGGGAGCATAAAGGTAGGGTTAAAACATCCTGAAGGAGTTTATACAAATCTTTTAACCACATTCTTTTAGTCCCTTTTACAAAATGTGACAGCTCTCTCTGGTAACAACATAACTAGGCAGACGTTGTTGACTGCAGGAAATGGAAAGGGCTAAACTGAAAGAGCCACTGCTCCACATCCATGTGTATCCCTGTGTGACAAAGTTAGAGCAGATCATATATGAGCTTCTGTAACATCTGCTGATGAAAGTGAAACTAGCTGGCTATCAACTCTGAGCGCTAGAAATAAACAGGAAAAACAGTGCCGAACATAGGCACTAGTAAACAGTTTAAAAAGGTTTGGGAAGCTTAACAAAAAATGCCCGTGGCATGGAGTCTTGGAAAGCTCATCGTTTGCCATAGGCGGGTCCCTTGAGACCAAAGTAATGCAGTGCTCCCACACTCACGTGAAAGACTCAAGTCTTAAACAATTTGGTTATGATCAGATAAAACACAAAAGAAAGAACAAAAATAGCTTCCCCATCTCTCCTTTCATCCAGAAGCAGGTGAATCATTGACTTAAAAGACATCTAGTGGCAGATAAAAAACTACAGAAAATTACTAATTGAAAGGATGTTATTCTGGAAACTTCTAGATATCCCATTCCATGGGAGTCTTAGAAAGGAGTGGAGCTAATCCAGTCTTTCATCAAACCAGGCATGTTAGACAGAGACTAAATGATAAACCAAGTTATGGACAAGCTTCCCAGACAACTTTAAGTCAAAAGACTTGTGAACCCTTAGGCAGTACTCCAGCTCTCCTCTGTCTGTATCACTCAACTTCCCTTCCTGCTGGCAAGAGAAGGCAGCAACCACACTATGAAACCTGAGAGTCTGTATGACCTGAAATTCCAAGTCACACTTAGGAACAGCCTAAAATAGCACTGGAGCATAGAGAACTGTGTATTTTATTTTTTTTATATATACAAGGTTGGGGTTTTTTTTAAATATATATAAAAGACATAAGCTATTAATTCTTCCTACCTCAATTTTTTTGGTTTCACTTACTCTGAACAAGTAAAAACCATCATCCCAGGAACTTACAGCAAAGCCACCATAGGTTCCTGGGACCAAGAGAATCCTGTTCAGCAACAGCAGCAAAGTATCTTGAAAAAAAAGTATCTGGAAAAGCCCACTGTAAGCTGGGCAGTGGAGAGCCAGCAACCCTGGGAGGTACATGTGAGAAAGACTCCAAGTCCCATTTGCTTGGAAGACAAGGAATAAGCAACACTAGCCTGAAAGAACCCAGATTCTACCTGCATGTAAATGCATAAGCAATACCAATCAATCTCATAGACTTTTTTAGTAAGAACTTTCAATAAACACACACACACACACATATATATATATATATACAGCCTTCTCTTTCAGAGACAGTTAAGTAGTTCCACATTCAGGACAGGGCAGGCCAGTCAGCACCACCTGGCCAGTGGTTCACAAGGCGCTGAAGATGCTCCTGTGTGCATGCTCATGGTTACTTCATCATTTCTGAAGGGAAGACTAACAACTCTCGGAGACAGGCTCAGTGCAAACACACACACAGCTGCAGTAATGTGTAACAGCTGTGTCACAGGATAAGGGAGATGAGAGGGAGCAGCAGGGAAAAGAACAAACATAAACCCTCTGGAGACTGCCAAAAGTGTCTGCAAACAGTATCCATCCATGGCAAGTCCAGTCAGAATTTGACAGAGAAGGAAGTCCCACATGAGCAACCCTTCTCTGCTTGGGGGTTGCTCACCACCTGGAAGGAGCTTCGGATCAGCTCTTGGCTGAAGTCCACCATGGAACCTTTCACAAAGGCCAGGCTATCCACGTCCACAACCACACGGGCACCACCTTGTTCAAAGACTCTGCAAAAAAGCAGCATATTTAACCATTAACTGTGGCAAAGACCTTACAGAGAAGCACAGCCTCAGCACACTCCTTATCTCAGAGGCTTCCTCCCTTCAATATCACCATCTCACGCATACCCCTCCTGCCATTTTTGCAAAGAACAGTAACACCTGACCACCGCACCGCCCCTTTGTCCTTGCCTGTCATCAGGATTGATAACTGTGTCCAAGGAAAACTTGTACTGGAAGCCAGAGCAGCCACCTCCTTCCACCTGCAGCCTGAGAAACTCTGATCCTTCTGCGATCTCCAACAGCCTCTGCAAATAAATAAAAGAAAGGGCATTAAAAGGCCTGCTGAACAAACTGATGAACACTCAAACGTCTCCTCTGCATGACGGCAGGGCAGGCAGTGTGGAAACCCTCCCAGAGACACCAGAGTCCCTCCCAGACTCCCCACCTTCACGCAGCTCTCGCTGAGGAAGATCTGTCCTTCGCTGGGGCCGCTCTCCGTCGGGCCCAGCTCGGAGAGGGACGACGCCCAGCGCAGGAGGGAGCCAGCAGCGCGGGCAGGGCCGGCCGGGGGCCTCGGCAGCGCTCGGCCTGGGCACGGTGAAGCGGAGCACCGGCTGTCTCGGGGAGAAGGGAGAGGGGGCACCTCAGAGGGGTCCGCGCCGCCGGAGCGGGCGGCGAGCCCGGCCCCTGCAGCCACCACCCCCTGCCGCGCAGCAGGGACATTCTGTGCCCCCGAGGGAGGGTCCAAGGGGCCGAGTGCCCAAGGGAACGGTACCTCGTCCGGCCGCCCAGCGCCAAGATCCACCACCGCCGCAGCGCCGCGGGCGCCGCCATGCCGGCCCAGCCCCGCCCCGCCGCCATAGCGGAAGTGCGGCCGCGGCGGGCGGGAGCGGCCGCGCCCACACCGGGGCGTCACCGGCGCGGCCGTGGCCCTTCGCGGGCAGCGCTTGGCCTCGGCTTACGGGGACGCGTTACAGGCGCTGGAACTTCGCACAAAGGCACGAAGCTGCTGTTCGCTCTTGAGGGTGTTCGCAGCCATGAAGCAGTGAAGAGTAATAAACAGCGAGCGCTGTCTGTCAGCGCATGCTTGTCCCGGGATTAGCCATGAGGTTATCCTGAACAGAACCCAGAGAAGGATCAAGGTGCCGCCGCAGGGGAGTTGGGCAGGCAGAAGAGCAAACACGGGGCCAGGGATGAGGGGTTTCAGGGTTTCTCCCTGATCCTGGCTTTTCTGGTTTGCTCTCCTTTATCAGGTGGGCGCTCAGCTCAGAAGTCCCGGTGGAGGCCAGTCTTCCTTCGTTCGAGGCTTGGCCCGGCGCTGTGGACTGTGCTCGGCCTCACACCCACACCGTCCCTCGCCTCCCACTGCAGCGAGGGTGGGAGGAGGCCCCGGCCCCGGGAGGGGTCCCCTGACTCCAGGCAGGCCCCTGCGGCCACCCGGGGCACGTTGCCCTTCCACGGTGGTTTAAGCTCCTCCTTATCGTCTGCCGTGTGACAGTGGCCGGGCCGGTCGATCATGGAGGCCCTCGTGGTTAACAGTCGTTATCTCTTTGTTCCTCATGTGCTTCTGGGGGAGGAATCCTGTTCCTCAGCCCCAGCCAGGCCTGCAGAGACTCATACAGTGACTGTGTGGAAGACTGGTGGAAGAAAACCTGTCATCCCAGCAGGAGGGGGTGATTTACCGTCAGGGGACTTCAGGACCTTCTCACAGTTTGCTTTCTCACCATCCTGCTCCAAGCAAGGTGATTCTTCTGTAACATGTGCTTTTGCTTATTTGTTCCACCCTGAGCATGTAAATAAAGACTGGTTTGAGCTGTTTAATTTTGCTTACTCTTGGGTTAGCTCTAATGATGCTAGGATAAAGCCAGGAAAGTACCACGAGCAGGGTCCCAGCAGGAGTGGTACTAATGCAGGCACCTGCAATAGTTGCTGAATCCTCATTAGGCATATTGGAAAACTGAATGTTTAAATAAAAACATATTGGGGTGTTTCTCAATTGTTATCAATGTGGCATCCCAAAAGCTGACAGCTTTGGAGGAGGGAATGAAAACCTGCTGGGAGAAAAGGCGAGGAGGGATCATGCCTGATTTCTTTCCATATTGCATTGGCTTTCTTTCTCACTCCTGTAGGGTGTATTAGATTGATCTTGCTGCATTTCTCCATGTTGTGGCTGTATTCACTTTGAACACCTTTTGGAGAATGCGTGTAGTTCCAAAAACCAGACACTTACTTTGGAGTTGCCTTCATTTTTACTGTGTTAAAGTGACAGGAAGGTGTTACGTGAAGAAGTGTGGCAAGCAGCTTCAAGGGTCTTTGGGACATGGCTGAAATGATTACTGCAGACTAAAAGAATGAGGAAAAGGCCAGCTAGCGCCATTCACAGTTAATATAATTAATAATCTGCTGTGCTGAGGAGAGACTCAGGTTCTGGGGACAACTTTTTGGTGTCACAAGGGGAGGTGAGGGTAACTAGGGACAACAGCTACTCCCTTGCATCTCTTATCACTGGACATTTTTTCCTTCAGTTAGCTATGTGGTACAGAGATGGTTGGCTGCTTTTTTTTTTTTGTCATGGAGCCAGAGTCTAGTTTTTCTTCCTTCCTGGGCTCTGATTTTGTTGGTCATCTTGTTCCTGATAGCTGGCCATAATGTATTTTTAAGTTTGTGTTTTGATTTCCTGTTCTTACTCTGGTTTGTGGTGTCTTGGTTTGGGGAGTTCCTTTAGCTCTCTTTAAGCACACTGTATTGAAAAGGTTTATCTAAGGGTTGAATTTTCTAGATATTTTGCTCTTTTCCCCTCTGCAATATGATGCTAAAATCATATTGTATCTATTTTGAAGGGAAACTAAACTCGTTTCAGTGCTTCAGAAACTGGTGATAATAAAACCTCTGGCATGGTGTTGAATGCAAGAGTGGATGTGATGAATTTAAATGTGAATTCTGACGATCTGTAGTAAAAGGAGCATGTTCTGGCTGAAAGAACAGTTAAATTGATTAGTCCCTGTGTGTGGATTTTCTTGAGAACCTGCCTGCTGTATTTACTGATGCTGTAGTGCCTGCAAGCACATCTGTTTACTGAGCTGCAAGTGCTGTGCTGTTAGAGGGATTTGGATTAATCAGACGTAGATACATGATGAGGTGGAACTTCAGGCTTTTTCCTCATGTAATAGAGTTGGCTGAACTACAGAAATTAAGAACTCCAGTATCAGTCTTGCTGGAAAGAATTTGTCTGCTAGCTTTCTTAGCCTTTTCCCCTGGTGTTTCTGCACTGCAGCATAAACTCCCTGTGATGTTGGTAATCTGAAAGGACTTCCATCTGCAAAATAATGAGACCAGCCTGAAGTTGATATGAATCTTTCTTAAGCAATGTTTGGTTCCAAGAGAACCTGGAGGCTTATGCCTGTTATCAGATGTCACAGGCGGCATGTACCTAAAAGCAAGGTCTGTTTGGCCGAAGATGGTTGTGCTGCCCTGGGGAAGTTAAGCTTTAGTAATGTTATTGCAAAACTGACACCATGGTAATGTATAATATCAGCTAAAAACCTTGGGCAGAAGGTTTCTGCTTCTTTTCTTCTGTAAGGGCCTTGGCTGTAGATTTACAGACTTACACTTCCTAGGCTTTTTATTACTCCAGTTTGGGGTGCAGGGAGGGGAAATAGACATGTTAATTTTGATTCTAGATTCAATGATTTTTAGTTCAAAGTCTTTGAAATATGTGTTGACTTATATGTACGTAGTCACTACTGCTGTGTGAAAGCATCTGTGAAGCAAAGATATATGGTGAGTTGTTTCACAAGAAGGGATCCTGATTTCATGGACTGTGGAATTTGCTCCCAAGCAAATTCCAAGCACTGCTTATCCTGTGAATGTGTGATGGCACTTAGAGTGTTGCTCTGACCCGACTGCAGTTCTGTTACCAGCAGTCAGATAGGCAGCTTTGTTTACCATCTGTAAGACTTGAAGGATGGGGATAAGGGAAGCCTTTTGAAGGGCATGATTTCCCATGCGTAAGGAAAAGCCTTTATCTGGGTCTGTTATAAAGTGTGCTAGGTAGTGTTAAATACATGGCTTAGTCTCAGCAGGGGTTTTTTGAGGGTGGGTTTTTTTTTTCGTAGGGCTGCTGTAAGCACCCTGCTATGTATGCCTTTGGAAACTGAATGCTTATTCAAAATCTTAAAAAAAAAAAACAAACCAACATTAAAAAGCCCCAAACCCCTTTCTGATGTGACACCATTTGCAGAGGGTCTGAGTAAAGCGTGGGGTGCCACCTCTGAGTCACTTGGCTGTGCAGCTGCAGCTGAGCAGGCAGACACCTCACTGGGACAGAGGTCTGAAGCGGGGACACTGTGTCAGCTCTGCCACGTTCCTACCAAATCAGCACTCATGTGCCTCTCTACTGTGTTCTGACATGATCCCAGAAAGGCTAAATTTGCTACCATGTGAAATTGGTGAAAAGTTGTAATCTTTAGCTTGGGTCAAATGCTTTCTGAAGCATCGTCTGGTTTGTCTTGGCATCCACAGCACAAAGCAGGGAGTCTCTGGCAATTCATGAGTTTGAGAAACAGGACTGACCTGTGTATGCGCTGTGAAAGGTGGCAGCCACACCAGGTACTCAGCAGATGTAAGTCTTGGCACTCACGTTACGCAAACAGCTTTCAACATGCAGAACACGAGGTATGGGATATGTATGAACACGGCCACGGACTAGTCTACTACAGCAGCTTTGTGGGCTTTATATTTTATCCCCTTTCAGTAGGGGCAGCAAAAGCGCTTCCCAGCCCATGGCACTGCCTGTATCTGAGCCTGTCCTCCGGCTGCTGCCTTTGACACTGACTGTCCTAGGACAGCCCAGGAGTGGGGATGTCCAGTGGCAGCGCTTTTGGAGATGGTGGCTGGCTGGCTGGCTGTCCAAGGGCTGTAGTTGCAGCACACCACCACCACCACCACTCCCGGGATATCCCGTCGTCTCCTGTCACGGCAGTGCTCCCACCGCCCTTTTCCCCGCTGCAACCTTGCCCTCGGCCACCGCGGCGGGGGCGGGCGGTCCCTCCCTCGGCCAGCCCCGGGAGCGCGCGGTGCTCCGGCCCGGCCCCGCGGGCGGGGCCCGCCCCAGCTGACCGGCGGGCGGG
>VWPU01019822.1:0-26480 GCA_013398955.1 Callaeas wilsoni
CCCGGGTGCCCAAACCCACCCCCACTCCCCCGGCCCCTTTTCGGGTCCCCCGTTGCCCCCTAAGCCCCTCACACCCTTGTCCACGCGCGGGGCTCTGCCCCGCGGTCACTTTTTGAAGGACTGGGTGGGAAGGATGCTGTTGCCGTAGCAACGGGGCAAAGCGATGAGGAGCGGGGCTGTTGCCATAGCAACGGGGCAGAGTTGGATGATGCAAGGGGGCCGCTACCATAGCAACGGAGGGGAGCGTGTTGCCGTGGCGACCGCAGCTTCCACCGAGGCTCGTCCTCCCCATCGCCACGGCAACAGGAGGAGATGGGGAGCGGGCCGCTGTCTCCGTGGCAACAGAGGGGAGGGAAATGGGGAGGCCGTTGCCATGGCACCTCCGCGGTGCTGCTCTCCCTGGCAACACACATCCCTCGCCATGGCAACAGGGAGAGGGAGGCTGCGGGCCAGGGGGGTGTGGGCAGCCGGCCCCCCCTCGGCAGGGAAGGGATTATCGCCGCCTCGGGAAACTGTCCTAAAAATTTGCCAGCCCAGGCGTGAAGGCGGCATCGCGCCCACAACACCCCCGGGCCGGCGCAGGGACGGGAGAGATGTGGTGGGCAAGCAGAAGTGGTTTGGGGGGTACAGCAAAGAGCAGGGTGTTAGCAGGGCAATGTGCATTAAAAAAATAACTAATTCGGGCCCTGGAAATGCCGATTGGTGATGATTGCAGCTGAGACTCACAAATTGCAGCGCTGAACGAGCGAGTAGGAAAGCCCTGTGTGCTTATTTTGTTCACTTCATAGCACTGTCAGTCTCCTGCCCTCATCCTGACCGTGACAAGATGAGAGGAGACACGTGCTCCAGTAACCAGGGAAGTTTCAGGTAGATACATATGGACGCAGGCTTTAGGCAGGAGAACTCAAAGGTATTTGCAAACTGCAACTCAGTTCTTCAGTTTGATTTGGGACCAGCTACATCTCCCACTGGTGACGGTCTCAGCTCAGTCCGTGAATCTGCTCATCACTTCCAAGAAAGATAATTAACGTTTTAAACTTCCTACGTGCCTTCAGCATGAAAAGAAAAAGCCCAGCTTACTAAAAACCTTCTCGAGAGGGTCACCTTGAGCTGAGAAAAGACACCAGGCTGTGAGTGCGAGTGTGACAAAAACGCAACAAAAATAACCATTTGAGGGGCTGGTACATCTGGGCTTTGTTTCCTGCGCATGGGCGAGGTGTCAGATTTAGGTCACCCCGCTCCCTGGTTAAGCTGTGGGTCACGGGAGCACCTTTTAATGCAGCTCTGAAAGGCTGTGACACCGCGTGATGCAACACACAGAGTGCGAAACGCTGCTGGAACCGAAGGGGACGGGTGTTTAAGGGCTTCTGTGTGGCATCGTTGCTGTTTAAGGCTGGTTTCCCCCCGGGCCATCGAGGCTCCAGCAGCAGCTCCTCGCTCCTGACTCCTCAGCAGTAACATAATCCTGTGTCCCTCCTGCATTTAGAGTAAGACTTTTGCTGCCAGGACAAAGGAAACCCAAACGCGTCGGGTTTGGGGGCAGCAGGGAGAACGCACATATATATCATTTCACCCACTTGGCAGACCTGGGATATGGAGCTCTCCGGTGCCCCTGGAAGCGAGTGGATTGCATTCCCCCCTCCCTATAGGGTTACTGCCAGACACAGCCCCGGCCCCTGACCTGTGGGGCAGCGATCACCCCCCAACCCCTGCCCCAAACCCCATTAGGGGGGTTTATAGTTACACCAAAGCCTTCTCCGAGCCCAGCCTGGGCTCTCTGCCCTTCCTTGCCAATAAAACCACTTTAAAGGAGGAAAAATAATCCAGGTGATTCATTTCCCTGGCCCCACCACCATGACCACTTCTTCCTCGATCGCTGGGAGAAAACCAGGACAAAGAGCTCGGTCTCGGTGCAGCTGAGCCCTGGTGCAAAATAGATTCATTTCTGTTCAAGCTCAGGATACCCCAAAACCCAGGGCCCAGAGCAGCACCCAGGTGATGCATGGAAACCCACAGCCGACTGCACGGAAAAAGCCAACCCAGGTTGTTGCAAACTTATTTATTTATGAAGTGTGAGGTAATGAAGAAAGTGCTAAATCCAACCAGTGTTAACTCTAACAGTTCCCAGCAGGTCAGCAGGGACCCCAGGGTGCCATCCTGAGGGACCACCCTGCCAGCACCCCTGGGAGGGGACAGGGGACTCTGCCACCCACACACCCCACCGCAGGCTGGGCAGCAGGAGGGCACGGACAGGGAAGGCAGCACAGCCCAACCTGCCCCCTGCAAAGCCCAAAGCTGCGCTGGGGATTTTAAGCGGCTGCTGGTGAAGGGGTACTCACAAGGGTGGGAAAAAGGGGTCACAAGGATGGGAAAGGGATAAAATTCCCTGTTATTGCAAATGGGTGGTTTGGAGAGCTGCAAGGGGGTGAATGGCCTCTGCAAGGACTCAGCTCAAGGGTCCAGCAGGAACCAGCCCCTTCCTGATCTCCCTAAAGTGCAGCAGGACTGAGCCCTCCCCCACAGCAGGAAATCGCCCTTAAAAAAAAAAAGTTTTCATATATTTATATATATATAAAAAAGCAAACTCTTTACCAATACTTCTCAAAAAGTGATACAAAAATACAGTATAAAAACACAGCCTCCAGTATAAGACTCGCAGTTACAGCAGCAGTTTCTAGAACATAAAATCCAGGACCAGCTACTGCGTGAAGTGACAAGGAAGTGAGGTACGGTCCAGCCGAGCAAGGGGATTGCCCACAGGGTGCTGTTCATCCTGGTGAGAGACGCATCCTGCCATCGCCGTCTCCGTGGGATCCATCCAGAGGCGAGCCCCGTGCTGGGCTCTGTGTCTGCCTGCTGCCAGGAGCCAAGGCAGACAGGGTTGCTTGGGAATTTTAGGGCGAGGTGGATGCCCAGGGGCAGCTCCCAGCGATGCTGTCGGTGGCAAATGGCAGAGAGGGGTGCAGGGGCTGCTGGGGAGGGGGAATAAATTTGAATTCTTGAACTGGAGCAGTCACTGAGGAAGCTTTGCAGCTGGGACAAGGAAAATCTTGGTGTCAAGAAGCCAACCCCAGGTAGGTGATGCTGTGGAGGGTCTCTGCTGTGGACCCATTCCCGCAGCCACTGCCACATGCACCAGCCCCCGGGGCCAACTGTTCGAGAAGCAACCGAAAAATTAAAAAATGTGCAAATTGAGAAGGAGCTGGGGGGTTGTGGGGACCAGAGTGGGGGGCACGGTGGGTGCTAGTGCCCCTTGAGGTGAGCAATCCTTTTGAGCAGCTGGGTCTGGCGCAGCTGCAGCTGCCGCTTCTCGGCTGCCATCCTCCTCTCGGCGCTGATGAGGGACTGCAGGTACTCCGAGGATTTGCTCAGGATCACCACTTTGGGGGTCTTGGGGCAGCTGGCGAGCCCGGGCACTTGGTCCCGCAGGGCCAGGAAGCGCGAGCGCAGGTCGTTGCGCCGCTTGCGCTCCAGGTAGTTGTGGTTTTTCCTCTTGGCCACGTCCTCGCTGTCGGAGCCGGGGCTGCTGCTGGGTTTTGGCAAGCCGGGCTCAGGCAGGGTCACGGCCGGGGCCGGCTCCACGGCGCTGGGTGGCTCGTCCTCCTCCTGGTCCTGCTGGGGTGACTCGGGCGGGGGACAGGAGTCCGGCGGCGAGCGGGCGGCGTAGTTGTGCTGCTGCTGGTGGACGGAGATGTGGAAGCGTTTCATGCAGGGGTCCAGGGGGTCGGCACGGAGCGTGATGGTGACCGGCTTCCTCAGGCTGAGCGATTGTCTCTTGTCCACCGTCACCACGTCGATCTCTTCACCTTCTGCTCACAGCCGACATGGCAAAGAAAGAACAAATCCCAATCAGCTGGGAATGCCCAGTCACCCCTCGTCACCTTTCCGGGGGTCCCCACAGCTCCCTAGACAACCTCCCCACTGAAGTTTACTCGTGCACTGCAAACTCTGCGACCTCCAGAGGTGATACCAGCATGTGAGAAGGAGTGGAATTCCCCCCCTGTTTCATGTGCCTGGTCCCCCAAAATCGGACTGGGAGGCTTTACTTCTGCCTCACTTCAGCACCAGGAGCAACATGTGCTCATCATAAAGGATCATCAGGAAAGAAACGGCCGAGCCCTCCAGGGTGGTGGGGGGAACTGGAGGAGCAGGATGCCGGCACAGCCTGGTTCCAAAGTTCATCCCGGTCGGGCGCTTTCACGGCCCATTGGAATTGTAAATGAGGGATATAAGGGCAGAACTACCCTTTGTTCCCCTTGGCTGCAGCTTCCCACCTCGGTGACTTGTTACTTTTCACAAGTGATAAAGCCCATTCAGCCCCGGCTTCCCGGGGACAGAGGGGACAATCCCCCGCTGTGCGGGGAGGGAGGGAGAGGTGAAGAGGTCCCTGCAGCAGACTCTGAACCTCAAAGGCATCTCAAGCCCAGGAACAGAAAGACCTAAATAAAGCATAACTGGCCCCAAAGCATCCTGCCTGTTGCCGCTGCAGTTGTCCCATCCCAGCAAGCCCAGTGGCAGGAAGCTGGCTTTGGGGACAGCGAGGTGAGCAGGCTCCAGACACATCCGCGATCGCTCTCACTTTAGGGGATGGGCCTCCAACTTTTTTCCTAGGCTTTGGGGAAAAATACAGCCGCTTGCTAAAGGTCCCCCGAGATAATCAAACCCCATCAGCACGGTGGGCAGAGGCCTGGCTCCCACCCTCCCGTGAGGGGGCCAGTGGTGGGCTCCTGCTAGTGGCCCCAGCCGATACCCCAAACCCTCCAGGCTTTGGGGGCTCAATCCAGCAAGCCCAAACTCCTCCGATACTGGAGCTGCTGGGCTGGGGGACACGATCAGTGTCACAACCCCCGCGGTCTCAGCCCCGTACACACACACGCTCATTAATAAAAGTCGGCCGGCGTAGCCCCGCCCCTCGCAGCCGCCCATTGGCTGTCCCGCGGGGCCGGCCGGCTGTCCTGCCACTCCATTGGTCACTGCTCCTGTCCATCAGCGCGGCCCCTCTCATTGTTTGCAATCTGTTGCTTTTTGTTCGGCGTCCACGTGGCGCGGCCGGACCCCTCCGGGACCCCCGGGGCACCGGGACCCCACCGGCATCCCCGCGGCCCCCGCCAGGCCCCCACATATTTGGGTTAAGCCTCTTAAAGCCCGCGACCTGGCTTACGGTCCCCGGGCTACTAATGGCATTAAGCCCCGCGCCGTGACTCACCGGAGCAGGTGGCGGCCACCGGCAGATTTATTAACGGGGTCACGGCACCGCGTCAGCGCTCCCACGGCAGCCGAGTCAGCCCGGCCTCCGTGGGAGCGAGGGAAACAACGCACGGGCCCCGGCGGGGCTACGGGGCGGGGGCGGTTGTGGAGAGCCGGAGGGTGTTCGCAAATAAGGACCGAAAATCGGCGTGAGACTGGAGAGATGCGGGGCAGTGGCACCACACTGCCCTTGGCGGGTGGGTGTCGGAGGTACCCGCGTCCCAGCCCGACCCCCAGTGCAGACACCCACACACAGCCCAGGCGGGACAGGCAGACGAGCCCCGGGGCTGGGCTGGGACGCGCCACGGCCGGGGCTGCTGTTCCTGCCCGTCCTACCGAGCCACCGCCTCGGGGGACACGCCGCTGCTCCCAAACCTGCTGCCCCAAGGACATCTTTTGCCTTTTGTCCCCAGGGAAGCCCGTCCCGGGTGGGCAGCGGGAGGAAGCAGGGGGAGCAGCCGAATTTCCGAGCCGGAGGCAGCGCGCGATGCAACGCTCAAAACGCCAAACTTTCCACGATGAGCTGCAAACTTGCCTTTCAACCTTCCCACGGGGCTTCCGTGGGGTCTGGACGAGCGAGAGGGGCCACCAGAGTCCCACGCAACAGCCGGAGGGAGCCCCACGCACCCTCCCAGGAGGGGCGAACAGAAACCCCACGGGAAAGGGGAGCAGCCGAGCCTGCTTTGTTCGTGGGGCCGGGACCGGGGCTCGCTTGGAGACTCAACAAAGGCGCAGCCTGGCTGGGAGGCTCCCGGCACGCACATGTGTGGACACGCGTGTTCCCCACGCCGGGCTCCAGCAAGGCTGGGGGCACCTGGCTGGGCAGCTCGGCGGCGGAGCGGCTCCATCCCTTACCGGAATCGCTCTGGCCCTCGGATCCCGAGGATGCGGGGATCTTGCTCTCGGCCAGCGGGCAAAGGAAGACGGCAGCGGGATCCACGCACTCGCTCACGGAGCTGCTGAACCCAAAATCCTGCGCGAAGGACGGTTTGTGCGGGGTGGCTCTCTGCGTGCCCGTGGAAAGTTTCTCTGTCATCGCCTTCTCCAGTCTCTCCCGCGCTGAAAAACCGCTCCACATGCAATCCTTGAGGATGAAAGCGCTCAGGTTCCCGAAGATCTGCCCCGTCCCTATGAGATACTCCGGCTCTTCCCCGGCAAGGCAGTACCGGGACAGCCATCCCGAGCGCTCCTCCGCCCCCGAGCAGCACCCCTTCTCCCCGGGGGTGCCCAGCGGGGACAGCGGGGGCGTGGGGACCAGCTCGAACTTCTTCCAGATGTCCTCGCTGGGCGCCGTGGAGCGGTGGAAGTCCTCCTGGGCGTCGTGATCGTAGAAGTAGTGCTGGTACGAGTCAAACTCCATCTCGGCAGGGAGAAGGGGGCGGCCGAGAGAAGAACGGACGCTAAGGAGAGGGGCAGGCCCAGGGATGAGGGGGGACCCCCACCCCGGCGCCAGCCCCCGAGCCGGGACCGCGGGCGCATTGTTCCCCCGCTCTTATAGCCCGGCCCCGCAGCCCGGCCCCGCCCCGGCCAATCGCAGCCCTTTAATTTGCATAAAGGGCGTGGTCATGCAATGCGCCCCGCCCCCCGAGGGGACACGGTGCGGGGGGTGCGCGCCCCCTTCCCCGGGAGTCCCCTGCCCCGCTGAGCCAGCAGCCACCCCCTGCGCTGGGCTGGGGGCTCCTCGCTGCCCCCAGGAGCGTCCCGGGGGCTCCCAGCGCCGTCCTTGGCCCACCGGGAGGGGCAGGGGTTGGGGGATCCCCCTCTGCAAACGCTAAGGAGGGACGCGCAGCTGTGCCACCAGCCTGGGGACGAGGGCAAAGCTAACTGAAGAAGAGGGGACAAGTCACAGGGAGGCATCGCCTGCTGCCAGGGACCATCTCCGAGTGCCCTTTCTGATCTGTCCCCCCTGCCTGGCTGTCACCCCAGTTCCTGTTGGGCTCCCGAGCTCACACCAGACGCTGCCACCACGGGCAGGTGAGTGGCTCCGGCACTGGGCAGCAGTGGGATCACTCAGCGTTTGTGTCCAGCTCAGGGTGCCACCCTTTAATGCCACCAGGAGGTATCCCCACTCCTTCCCAAAGCCCCACAGACTCAGCTGGGAGCTTTTCCCCTCCGAAAGCCACCAACTCCAGCAAAAAGCTGGCTCAAACAAGGAGGGGCTGTGGGAACGCCGGAGAAAGAGAGCTGGGGGACACAGTGCCCATGAGGAACGAGATCTCTGCATGGAGGAAGGGCCTTGGAGGGGTTGGGAGCTGCTGAGGATGTCAGGAGCCACGGGCTGGAGGCAAGTTGGGGTGTCCTGGGACACACACGCAGCTCTCACTAGCAGCATTTTGCCCATGCAGCACCTGGCACACCCAGCCTTGGGCTCCGGAGGGACACGCTGTGTCCTTGGGCATCCGGGTGAGCCCAGCAGGATGCTGCATCTCTCCAACGCCAAGTTCCTTCTAGAAAGGGCAATAAATGTTGTGAAAACACAGTGGGGCTTTCACCTCCTGCACTGACTGTTACACACACACACACAGAGAGGTGCAAAGTCCACCCGGAACCAACAGATTCCACTCGCTCTGTGTGTGTGAACCCGCTTCAACCCCAGCACTCTCCTTTTGCCATCCGGTGTGGATGAGGCCGCAGGATCTGCCCCAGCCGGCAGCACTGGGAGCTGGGGGGACTGGGGGCTGGTTCCCGGGGTGCAGCACCGGCCCTGGAGGGAGTAAACTGTCCCAATCCAGCGACCACTACAGCCCAGTAGAGCCCAGTGCAGCCCAGCACTGCACGGCCCTGGATGGTCCTTCATGGACCAGCACAGCCCAGTAAAGTCCAGTGCAGTCAGTCCAGTGTAGCCCAGCACGGCCCAGTCCAGCCCAGCACAGCCCAGCACAGACGAGCCCAGCCCGGCATGAATCAGCGCTGCCCAGTCCGCTCCATCACAGCTGCCCTCGGTCTCCTCCGGTCCCCCCGGTCCGTCCCAGTCCGTCCCGGTCCCTGTCCCCGTCCGCCGCCACCGGCGGGCGCGGGGCGCCACCTGCTGGGCTCCGGGAGCACCGTCCGTGGGCAGCGAGGACGGGGACGCGCGGGGGACACGGCACCGGGCACTCCCCGCGCGGGGGGCAGCGCTGCCCATCACTCCGTGCCTCAGCACTGCCAGCGGGTACCGGGCAGGCAGCGGAGCAGGGCCGGGAGCGGGCTGTCCCGCGGTCCGCAAGCACATGGGGTGCCCCGGGGTGCTGCGGTGAGCTCCGGTGAGCTCCGGTGTGCTCCGGTGTGTCCCGGGGCAGCTCCGGCCCTTCCCTTGCTGGCTCGGGCTCGGCGGACCCTCCAAAGCTTTGCCAGCTCCAGCACCCGGGAGGGAGCCTCCATCTGGGACTGTGGTTTCCCAGCCGTGGTTTCCCCGCGCCGGGCACAGCTCGGTACCCGCCCTCCCGGCCCTTCCAGAGGAGTCTCGAGCATCCCAGTCCTGCCCGCATGCCCGCGGGGCTGGGGCAGGAGCCGCGGGATCCGGGAATCCCAGTGGAGCCCGGGATGATGTTCCCTTTGTGCTCCGATCTCGGCTTTGGCCCCGGTCCCCAGCCAGGCTGGGAGCCCCGGGCATGTCCCCGGGCTGTCTCTGGGAATCCTCCCACCTCAGGGCTTCTCCCGCCCTTTTCCCTGCCTGGGAAGCATGGGTGAAGCTCTCTCTTTCTCCTTAGGAAACACATCACCTTGCACTGAGGGCAGAGACAGCTGCCACAGAGGTTTGTCCTGTCCCAGCACCTGCAGTGACAAATGGTCATGGTTGGGGACACGGCTGGCACTGCCCCCAGCAGCCTGTTCCAAAACCAGCACATCCCCAGGCACAGGAGCGAGCTGATCCCCAGCCTATACCAACCTTCCTTCCTTCCTTCCTTCCGTCCTTCCTTCCATCCTTCCGTCCTTCCTGCCTTCCTGCCTTCCTCCCTTCCTGCCTTCCTGCCTTCCTCCCTTCCTGCCTTCCTGCCTTCCTCCCTTCCTGCCTTCCTGCCTTCCTCCCTTCCTGCCTTCCTGCCTTCCTTCCCGCTGGCCTCTGGGACACCTCCAGCTTTTCCCAGGGCGAGGCAGGAGCTGGTCCGGGTTTCAAGGGGCTCGGGACGCTTTGAAGGTGCAGAAGCACGGCTGGAGAGGGCTGGAGAGGGCTGGAGGGGCCGGGCAGCGCTTTCATCCCGGCCTCTCTCTCCAGGCCCTGGGCAAACAGGAGCCGAGAGCCTCTCGCTGTGCAAACAGGGTGGGTGGGTGACAGCCCCGGGGCCGTGGCACTGCAGGTGACAGCGACAGAGGGGCCACCCACGGGACAGGATAAGCCTCGCCGTGCCCCACAGCTGCAGGGTGCTGGCGCAGGTCCCCAGCCAGTGCCGAGTGTGTGTCCCCAGCGCTGGCCCAGCCCCACGGGAGCCACCGTGGCCCAGCTGGTGGCTGGCACGGCTCCACACATGATGCAAGAGCAGCTCCCGGGGACCCTGTGCCCTTTGGATCCCCACTTCCAGCAGGGCTGAGCTTTGAAGCTCGAGACTCCAGAGCGCTTCCCCGCAGTGGACAGCCACTCCCCGAGCCTGACAGGTGTCCCAGGGGCTCACTGGGCTGGAGCTCTGCCTCTGGCTGTCCCCGTTCCACTGCAGCAGCAGCCTTGGAGCCACTCTGCCATCCCCATGGGAGTCTTGGATCCTCAGGGAGGGAGTGGAGGCTGTGTGCCAACACGTCCTGGCCCCATCTCGTCCCCCTCTGCCTTGTTGACACGGTCCCCAGGGTCCCACACAGGAGAGGGGTGGGCAGCACAGGGCAGCTGCCACGTGCAGCCATGCAATAAGTCCCCTTTGTCCCCAAGAAGCTCTTGGGTAGGAGCCACAGAGTCTGGCTGGAGGTTTGCAAAATGCCATCCCAAGCCCCTCTGGGCTACAGGAACACCACTAAATGCTGCCCAGCCTGACAGGGAGGGGGACAGTGCCCACAGCCCCGGGGTCACACCAGCCTGAGCTCCTGGGGCATGCAGCCACCCACTCTGAGAGTGCAGAGAAAAGGAGAGGAAAATGCTCCGTTGGTTCCAGCTCTGCTGCCTCCTCACTCCCTTGACCCAGTTTGTCCCCGTCACACCCTGCCTGACGCCACGAGGTGCCCTGAGCCCTGGAGAAGCTCTGTAGTGCCAGGCAGCGCTATCCCCACACTCAGGCACGTCTGCGGCCCCTCCAAAAGCTCTGGGATCACCTCGCTGCTGTTTGCCCCCAAGCCCATCCTCCCTGCCCGGGCTGGCCCAGCCTGGCAGGGCTGTCTGGTTTCGGATGCTCTCACACTTGCTCAGATCCTGCTCCAAGCTGTGCCGGATGTGTGACAGCGGGACGTGTGGGTGGCAGGCGGGATGGCATCGTGCACTGGAGTCCCCATCCTTCCATGTCCCCAGGGCCTGCATTTGGGTCCCATCCCCAAAGAGGCCCCAGCGTTGTCCCCAGCTGAGGGATGTGGAGGCCAGGCTGGTGTAGTGTCGCTGTCACAGGCGTATTTGAGCTGGTCCTGGTGACAAGGGTGACCCTGTGAGTGGCCCAGCCCCAACCACCCGTGGGTCCCTGGAGTCCCCAGGCTTGGCAGGAGCTGCTGCACGGACATGCCCGCTGGGATCAGCCCCTTGGCGGGTCATTTATCACCATGAGGATCCCCCAGAGCATCTGCTCAGGAGGAAGGGCTCAAATCCCCCACCGGAAATTGTGCAATACCAGATCTGGGGGAGAAAATCCTCCTAATCCAGGGAAATCCTGGTCTGTCTACTTCTCCTTTTCATATGCAAGGCTGGGTTCACCTATCTGTGGTCTTTCTGCACAATCTCTGTCTCTCTCTTTGTTCCCATAAAGCCATGTTTGCCCAGGAGGAAGCTCCCGAGAGCTTTGCTCAAGGACAGGAATGCCAAAAGCATTCCCAGGAGCTGAGGAGCCCCCGGACAAAGGGAGCGGAATAATAGTGCTGGGGTCACACATAGTGGGGAGTCTGGTCCCTAGAGGATGGTCAAGTGCCACCACAGGAGTCCCCTCTGCTCCCGGGCAAGAGGGAAACTGAGGCAGGTCTGTGTCACACTGATTGGGTGAGTGGCACTGCCCACACCTCGCTCCTCTCTTGTTTAGCACCTGTTTATGCCACTGATTTGGACACTCTGAAGCCTCTCACAGGCCCCCATCCCCAGGCGGTGGCATCGCTGTGACACAAAGCAGTGCCAGGGGAACCCACTGAAGGTGCACGAGGGGCCAGAAACTGTGAGTCAGTGGCGACACCAGCTCAGTGCTCCCGAAAACAGGGAGTGCCCGGAGCTGCTGGGCCACCCACCCTGCTCATCTCTCAGGTTCCACTGCATCCCAGGTCCTGCCCTTCCTGCCTGTCCCCAACCCCATGCCCAGCTCCAAGTGGCGCTCAGGGGATGGCACTGGTGCCACTCTGCCTCCCCCCCTGCTCTGCAGCCCCATCTCAGGGTGATCTTTGAAGGCTGGTGGCCTGGAGAGCAGCTGGTGGCTGTCACTGAGGTGACACGACACTGACACAGGTCTGTGTGTGCTCACTGGTGGGCGAACAGCACCTGGCACAGCTGAGGGGGGAGGGGTTCCCTGTCCGTGTGGCCATCCAGCGAGGGGGACACTGCGAGTGTCCCCTGCGTCCTTTTTAGCAGAGCCTGTTGTGATAGGACAAGGGGTGATGGCTTAAACTGAAAGGGGACATTTAGGTGAGATATGAAGAAAGTTTTTAACGATGAGGGCGGTGGGGTCCTGGCACGGGCTGCCCAGAGAGGCAGTGGATGCTCCATTGCTGGAAGTTCTCCAGGCCAGGGAGGATGGGGCTCGGAGCAACCTGGCTGGGAGGTGGCAGGGAGGTGGGATGAGATGGGCTCGAAGGCCCCTTCCAACCCAAACCATTCTGCGATTCTGAGGGATGAAGGGCTGCGATGGAGGGAAGAGGTGGAGTGGGGGGCTGAGTGATTGAAGATGGAGGAATGGAGGGATGAGGGGACGTGGGACAGAGGAGAGGCGGAGAAAGGACCGGGACGCAGGGCGGGGAGGACTTGGGGGGAAAGGCTGAGACAAGAGCAGGAGGAGGAAGAAAAGGAACACGAGCAAGACAAGCAGAAGACGGATGGGGGCGGCCCCGTGCGGCCGCTCCCGGGGCGGGCTCTGTCGGTACAAGGGCGGGCGGCGGAGGCTCGGCCCATTCATCGTCTGCGGCATGGCCGGGGGCGGCGGCGCGGAGCGGGCCGGGGCCGGGGGGCTCCTGCCGCCCGCCCTCCGCCAGCATCGCCGCAGGGTGAGCACCGGGGAGATGCGGAGGGGGGTCCGGGCTGGCTCTGGTCGGGGGGCGCTTCCCGGTGTCGCTAACGCCGATCCCGGTCGCAGGAGAGCCGCGAGCGGCTGTCGGTGTGCAGCAAGTTGTGCTACGCCGTCGGGGGGGCTCCGTACCAGATCACGGGCTGCGCCCTCGGCTTCTTCCTCCAAATCTACCTCCTGGACGTGGCGCAGGTACGGCCGCGCCGGGGCTGGGGCTGGAGGGCGGGCTTGGCAATGGGGCAGGGGAGCCCGGAGCTCCCGGTGCCGCTTTGCCTGGGGGCTGGAGCTGCGCGGGGCTTGGCAGTGCCCTGACCCCCGCCAGAGCCCCGGGGGCTGCGGGTTTCCCCCGTGCCGGTCCCGCGCGTGTCGTTGGCGTGCGGCCGCTCCCCACGGGAAAAAGCGGGGTCGCGGTGGCTGTTTTGGGGGGGCACAGGACCCGTCCTACAGACCCGCGGCGTGCCGGGTCGGTGTGAAACACGGAGGGAAGGAAACCGCGGGGAAAGAGCCCGTGGGCTCCGCTGTGCTGGGTTTGGTGAACTCGGCTCTGAGATGTGGGAATTCCATGTGGAAAGAGCGTGGTGAGGCAGTGCTCAGAGCTACTGGGAGCCTCAAATCCCCCTGAATGAAAGGGAGAGACTGAGGGACTGCTCCCAAATGTTCGTGGGGTCACAGTAGGTAGAGCTGGGATGGTCCTGAGTGGCTCAGGAAGGGCAGCTGGGACACCGGGGCTTTGTCTGTCCTGACACAAGTTCCTCCTCCTGCAGGTGGACGCTTTCTACGCCTCCATCATCTTGTTTGCGGGACGAGTCTGGGATGCCATCACGGACCCCATGGTGGGCTTCTTCATCAGCAAAACCTCCTGGACCCGCTTCGGCCGCCTGATGCCCTGGTAAGAGCTGCTGGTAGCACCCTGCATTCCCTGCCTGATGTGTCACAGCTCTTCCAGTCAGCTTTGAGTGTCCCCTGGCATGAAGTATGCAGGGCAGGATGTGCTGACGCCCTGGCTCGCCCAGGTGAGGTGCCAAGAGCTCTAAAAAGCCTCAGGTGCCACCAACAGCTGGGTGGCCTCAAGTTTGTGCCTGTTGCTCTTCCCGGTCCCGAGCTGGGCCTGGCTGACCTCAATGTCACTGCACCTGTAAGCTCCAACCATGGTGGACTTTGTTCCTGTGATGGTGGCAGGGCCATGGTGGCAGCCAGAGCAGATGGCCTCACACCCACAGGGAGGAGGGACAGGGGTGTGTGTGGTCGATCGGTGGTGGTGGAAGCGCCAGCTGACAATCACGAGGGTGCTGCCCGGGCAGGGAAACAGCTGTCATGGATCTGGGTGTCTGCACGTGGGTGCTCCCGCCGCCCTCGGGAGCAGGGAGCTGGGTGAAGGAGCAGATGGGGTTGGCTTTGTGAACCCCCAAACGGTTCGTGCCTGCACCCAGGGCAGGCGTAGGACAGCCCTGAACACCTGTTCCTGCACAGGATGTGGAGCATTGCAGGGGGCTAATGCCTAAGAGCGGACAGGGTGGCTAAAATAACCCCATGAGCCGAAACACACGGAGGGTGGGCACGGGGGGAGTGGAGCTGGAGGGATGCAGTGCTTTCCCCCGCAGATTATACCCTCTGCTTCCTGGCTTTCCTGGAATAGCTCTGGACAGCAGCAGGCAGTTGTTGAAGGCAGGCTCCACACACGTGGCCTGAAATAGCTTCTCCCTGTGCGCGGCGGGGTCTGGGGTCCGGAGATTAGCGCGGGGCTGGCTGGGCGTGCGGCAGGGCTCTGGGAGAGCCGCGGATGGCTCCGCTCGCCCTAATCTCGAGGCAGGGGGTGGGACTGAAGTGGCCGCATTCCTCCGAGCAGCTCCTGCTTCGTTAAAATTAGCCAGGGCTTTCGGCTTGCCCTGGGCCCCTCGGCAGCGCCGGGGCAGCCGGAGCTCGCTGCTATTGTGCATGGCTCAAGGGCTGCCCGCTGAGTCCAATTTGGATGGAGTCGAGCTGGTTTTAAACCTCTTAAACCCAGGTTTTTCTGGCTCTGCGGGGCTGCACAGCCCCAGGCTGGTGTTGCTGCTGTGGCTGCAGAGCTGCTGGCGCTGCCTCAGTTTCCCTGCGTGCAGAGCCAGGAGCTGCAGGCACTGGGGTGGTCTCAAGGCTGCTGCCTGACCCCAACCCTCAGCACCTGCGAGGTCACCCCGCCGTGTGTGAGGGTTTATTGCCGGGCTCTGAAGGGGCTGATCTGTGGGACCGAGCCCGGCTGGCTCCAGCACAAAGCTGATGGCTGCTCCAGTTCCTTGGAAGGGAGAGGAGACCTTCCCTGAGGGTCATCGCCTCTGTGCCTTTCAGTTCTCTCTCTTTGAAACACTTTTTGGCACATTGCCTTCCACCCGCTCCTCCACTGGCTGCTTCCTCCTCTCCCCAAGCCTCGTGGACGTCACTCTGTCCCCAGCTCTGAGCTGGGATCCCCATCTCCTTGACCACCGCAGAGTTTCCTCTGACTAAACTTTTCCTTGAGGTATCGGTGACTGAGAAACCCTTGGCTTTGACCTTCTCCGGGGGCAGCAGCCGTTTGCAAACAGTTAAAGGTGGCTGGGCAGGGGTGTGCGAGCGGCACAAAGAAACACACCATCGAGCGGGGCCAATGAGCGGCGGGGCACGTCACGGCAGCCGCCTCCGAGCGCCTTAATCACCTCGCCTTGGGTCAGGGGTTACTCTCAGTCACTCCTCTGCCTGCCAGGAGCTGCGGTCAGCCCTGGCCGGGGCTCAGCTGCCCTGTGCTGGGGGTCGCCCACGGGGAATTGGCACATCTGACGCTCATGCGACGGCGAGCGTGACGCCGCTGCCGCCGCGCTGCTCTGGTGATTTCATTCAACATTTGGCTCCACGTTTCCCTTGGCTCCACGTATGTGAGCGGAGATAAGCGGCAGCGAGGAGGGGCTGGAGGCTGCTCGGCCCTTTCCTTTCCCCTCCTCCCCAACGGGGTGACGTGGGCGCGGAAAAATGTGCATGTGTTGGGTCCTGTGCAGCCTCTGTTGCTCCTCTCCATCCATGGAGTTTCTGTTTCTCGCTCTCCCCGCTCCCTCCCCGACTTTAAATTTAAGCTTTGCGTCCTGTACGTCAGCCCGGGTGGAAAGATCTCACTGTACCCTGGCAGTGAAGGGCCGGCCCTGGCCGTGAGTGGCTCTGTCCCGTGTCCAGTTGTGCTGGACTCGCTCCAGGACGCAGCGGGGCTTGTGGGGCACAGGGTGCTCGCAAATCCCGCAGCAAAATCCTTCTCCTAAACAGATGTGGGTTTACAACACCTGGCTCGCTTCCCTCCTTCCTGCTCCCACGCTCCCCTGAGCGATGGGGGGCCCTGGGTGCCCGTGGTGTCCCCGGGGTGCTGGGGCAGGGCAGAGCCGTGCCCTGGCTGCCCTGCAGCAGGACAGGGGTTATGACATCCGCTGGATGGAGCGGGCCAGATGCCCTTGCTGGCAGATCCTGCAGGAATTGCTGCCAAGGCCCAGCACTTGAGCGGTCGCCTCTGATCCTCTGTGTTGCATTTTGCATCCCGTGTCCCTGCTCCCACAGCTCTGGAAGGCTGGGCACAGAGGGGGAGGAAGGAGCCAGCCTGCTGCTGGCTGGTGGTTTGCTTCACTGCTGCCAGCAGAGCAGGGCTGACCCCAGGACCAGGGCTTGGGGGGCCTTGGCAGCAAAGCCAAGTTGGTGAGAGGTTTTTGGCTGCAGGGGAGCAGGGCTGAGCTGCCTGGCTGCTCCCCAGCCCTTGCCAGGATGAGGGAGGTGATTACATCCTGCTGAACACAGCAGTGCTGCCGTGGGGAGAGGTCGGAGCTGGGGGTGGAAGCCAAAGGCAGGGGCAGATCAATCGCTTCTGTGGAAGGAGGCATGTCTGTTAGTGCAAGGAAAGCTCTTCTCTGGAACTCTGAGTCAGCTCTTCCCACCCTGTGAGAGCTGAGCTGCTGCCTCCAGCCCGGTTTGGATCACCCCTGGGGCAGCTCAGGCGCTCCCAGATCAGATGGCAGAACCCCACGGCATACGTGGAAGCAGGGGCAGCTGGGCTGCTCAGGCCATGCCCACAAGGCTGACACTTTGTTCTCTCAAAGGATCATCTTCTCCACCCCTTTCGCCATCATCTCCTACATCCTCATCTGGTTTGTGCCAGACATCTCCACAGGACAAGTGATGTGGTATCTTGTCTTCTACTGTGCCTTCCAGACCCTGGTGACGGTGAGTCAGGCTCTGCTCACACCTGGGTGGTGGGCGAGGGATGGAGGCTGCCAGGCCCTGCCTGCCCTTTGCAGAGCTGCACAGAGGGGCAGAAACCACCCTGTCGCAGGCCCTTTGGGCTGTTACATCGTCCCTGAGCCAATTCTCCTTGTTCCTTTGCAGTGCTTCCACGTGCCCTACTCAGCACTGACCATGTTCATCAGCAGGGAGCAAAGCGAGCGGGACTCGGCCACTGCTTACCGTAAGAGCTTCCCTTTCCCCTCCCCTTCCCTTTTTCCCCACTCCCTGGCAGCTTTATCCCTTGGGGATTTGGAGGGAGCTGTAGCACAGCTGGGCTGGCTCATTTCTCCCTGGGAAGGGCAGTGAATGCCAGCTGGGGATGCTCTGCTGTGGACAAGGGCTGTGCTCAGTCCTGCTGGCCTCTCCCTCCAGGCATGACCGTGGAAGTGCTGGGCACCGTGCTGGGCACTGCCATCCAGGGCCAGATTGTTGGCAAAGTGGACACTCCCTGCATCAAGAACCCCAGCTTCAGCTGGACCAACTCCTCGGTGGCCATGGAGGAGCTGAACATGACCCACGACACCGAGTCGCTCACAGACACCGTAAGCTGGGGATCCCCTGGCGTGCGCTCCCTTCGGAGCAGGCTTGTTCCCAGGAGGAGCCCCTTCCCTGACTGCTGCTCCCTCTCTCGCACAGAGAAATGCCTACATGATCGCCGCGGGGGTCATCGGGGGGCTCTACATCCTCTGCGCCCTCATCCTGCTGCTGGGCGTGAGGGAGAAGAGAGGTGAGGCTGGAGAGGGGCTGCAATGCTCTGGGCTTGTGGAAACGCTGCTGTTCCTTCCTCTCCAGGAGCCTGGCCGAGCTCTTGGCCCCTCATTCGTGGGTCAGGCCCCTGAGCTGAGCTCTGGGTCTGGGGAGGCGCTGCAGAAGAGCAGAGCACCTGTGGGGTCTGTCAGGCACGGCCATGAGGACTTAGCTCTGCTCTGCACTGCCAGAGATAACCTTTATCTCGCCCATTTTTGGCTGGCCAAGGTTGCTAGTGCCAACCGGGGCATCCCGCGGGAATGTGATATCCAGACTTCTGTCCTTCCCTCTCCCTGCTTATCCTGGGGGAATCAGCCAGGCCACGCCATGGGGCTGAGAGAGCCCCGGGTGAGGGCAGGGATTGCCCTGGCTCCCTTGGGCTGGGATGCTGTGGGTGGGCAGGGGTTGTGGAAGGTGCCAAGCAGCGGATGGGGCACCCATGGGTGCTGTTCTGGGGGAGGGGTCTAACGCTGGGCTGATCTCTGCTCCCCAGAGTCCTCTGAGCTCCAGTCGGACGAGCCTGTCTCCTTCTTCCAGGGGCTGAAGCTGGTGATGAACCACGGGCCCTACATCAAGCTCATCGCCGGCTTCCTCTTCACCTCGCTGGCCTTCATGGTGAGCTGGAAGGGCTGGGGACCGGGAAGAGCAGCGGCAGCAGCAGGGGGGTGGCTGTGGGGGCCATCCCGGGGCCGGGAGCACATGATGGATGAGCCGGAGCTGCCCCAGGCAGAGGGAGGAGGATGTGGCCCCGTGCCCTCGGAGGGGTCGGTGAATGGCCGCTTTCTTCCCCCGCCTGCGCCGGGGGTGCAGCTGTGTGAGGACAGACGTGTCCCCGCCGGGGTGGCCGGGTGTCCCCCCTGACCCCTGCCTGCCTGCCTTCTCCACAGCTGCTGGAGGGAAACTTTGCCCTCTTCTGCACCTACACCCTGGGCTTCCGCAACGAGTTCCAGAACGTCCTCCTGGCCATCATGGTGGGTACGGCCCTGTCCCGGAGCCCTCGGGGGGCTGGGGCCGTGATGGGGTCCAGTGGGAGCTGGCACGGGATAGGGGCTCCACGGGCTGAGGGGAGGGAGGCCCGTGGGACAGGGCCACAGGGACAGTGATCAGACTGGGACAGCGTCCCCTGGGACAAGGGGAGGGGGAAGGAGCTGCCAAATGTCCCGCAAAGGCCGGGTGGGTTGCCAGGAACAGCGGGGCCTTTGTTCCTGCGTGAACAGGGCCACAGACGGGGGAGACCAGGAGCCATGGGGGCCTTTTGTCCAAATCCTGCCACTTGTCTCCCTCCCCTCCTCGCTTTGAGAAAAGGATCTCAGTGTTTACTGCCAGGAACATGGAGCAAAACAGCTCCTTGAGAGCTCTTTCCAGCTTGCCTCATTCCTGGAAGCACTTCCCACCCTCTCCTCAATGGGGTGGAAAGGTCCAAGGTGCCGTGGTGGCCACAGAGCCTGGCTCCTGGCCACGCTGTGTGCGGGTGACAAGATCAGGTCCCTTCCCAGCACCGAGGATTGAGTCAGGCCCTCCCTCTCTCGGGGCAGGTGTGGTGCCAGGGCTCTGCACTGGGGGAGAAGGTGGCCCCACACACCACGTGTGGCTTCGTGCCAGCCCCGGGAGCATGTGAAAATCACAGGTGCCGGAAATGGGGTGGCAGGAGGCCGTGCCAGGAGCTATTCCTCGCTGGGAAGGGCCTTTCCCACAGAGAAGAGCCAGCACCCTGACCCTTTTCTTCCCACAGCTCTCGGCCACCTTGACCATTCCCTTCTGGCAGTGGTTCCTGACCCGTTTAGGGAAGAAGACAGCCGTCTACGTGGGCATCTCAGTGAGTGTCCCTCAAATGTGGGGTGCACATGGGAATGGTCTTCACCACACGGGATGAGCAGAGCTCCCCGAAAAGAGCCCAGAGCTGGGCAGAGGCTGCTGCTAATGACAGTTTGTCCCTCCTCCTGCTGTTTGTGCTGTCCTGGATGTGCCCAAGGCCAGCAGCAGTGGTGCTCAGGGAGGGACGCTGCACCTCTGGTTCCCTGGCTGGCCCTGCAGTTGAAGGGCTGGGATATGTGGGAGAGAGAAAAGCCGGGGGGCCTGGGCCAGGCCCTGCTGATGCCAACCTGGTCTCTGCCCCCTCTCCAGTCTGCCATCCCCTTCCTCATCGTGGTGGTTGTCCTGGACAGTAACATCTTTGTCACCTACATCGTGGCCGTCGCCGCCGGCGTCAGCGTGGCAGCTGCCTTCCTCCTGCCCTGGTGAGTGTGAGGGGCTGGTGCTCCCAGCACTGCACCCCGGTGCTGGGCAGGGGGCTTCCAGAGCCTGCCAGAGGGGTTAAAAACCCGCAGAGGGCTTTTTTGCAGTGTTTTCAACCCCAGGTGGGGCTCCTGAGGGAAATGCTCTCAGCAGAGAGGAGGTGCTTTGTTGTCTCAGCCCTGGTGTTCACCGTCCCTCTCTCTGCACAGGTCCATGCTGCCAGATGTGGTCGATGACTTCAAGCTGCAGCACCCCAGCTCCCATGGCCACGAGGCCATCTTCTTCTCCTTCTACGTCTTCTTCACCAAGTTCACCGCCGGGGTCTCCCTGGGCATCTCCACGCTCAGCCTGGAGTGAGTTCCTGCCTTCAGCTGAGGGGAGGGCAGGGAGAGAGGCGCTTCCCAAGCTCTGGGAGGGAGTTGACGGGGTCTAAATCCAGTTGTTGCTCCGAAGCTCTCCCCACAGGGACCAGTGCACCTCCTCCAAACGCTGTTTCTTTGGCCTGAAGGTGCCTTTCTGCCCACAGCTTCGCAGGGTACCAGACCCGGGGCTGCTCCCAGCCTGAGCAGGTGAACTTCACGCTGAAGATGTTGGTGTCTGCTGTCCCCGTGGGGCTGATCCTGCTGAGCCTGCTCCTGTTCAAGCTGTATCCCATCGACGAGGAGAAACGGAGGAAAAACAAGAAAGCCCTGCAGGATTTAAGGTGAGTGTCAGGCAGCAAACACGGCGTGTGGGGGTGTGCGTGGGGGCGGGATCGGACGGGTTGGGACACACTGTGACTTGTCCAGGAATCCTCCAGGACCCGTGGGTGGTGGCGTGAGGGAAAGGCTGACTTGTTTTCCCAATCCCAGCTTCCAGAGGGATGGCGTGAAGTGTTGGGAGATCAGCGGGAGCCCGCCCCAGCTGCCACCCAAAACTGGTGTGGGGACTGCAGGGGGAGGTGACATCCCTCTGGAGCCCTTCGGGAGTTCCTGTGCCCCAAGGCAGTTATTACTGGGATGCAGACCTTCCTCTGTGGCTTAATCCATGCCTCATTCCCAACTCTTTCCCCCAGGGAGGAGAGCAACAGCAGCTCAGAGTCGGACACCACAGAACTGGCCAGCATCGTGTGACCCGTGCTGGGTGTGTCTGCTCACACTGGGGCTCCCCACGGACTCGTCCCCTCCGGGCTGGCCCAGCCCGGTGCCGCTGGAGGTGCTGGAGCAGCGGGAGGAGCCGTGTGGAGCATCCACGGCCTCGAACTCGGGATCTGTGCCGGTCCCGTCCTCGCACGGGGCGCGCAGAGCGCCGGTAGTGTACATTACACACATTGTGGTGCCTCACCAGACACAAGCCCTCTCCCTGCCGGGCTCTGGAGGGCAGGGAAGCCCGCGTTGGGATGGTTTTGCCCGGAGCACTCGTGCCCACTGCCCTGCCGGGGAGCGATCGTTAGTGTACATTACACTGTCAGTGTGCCCGCGCCCGGGACGTGAGCTCACCTCTGCTGAGGGTACTAATATGGGAGCTGAACTTTTTCTACACAGCCTAAATTAACTTAATGATGAAAATATGGAGCTGTTTCCTGTTTGTATATATCTGTACAGAACTCAAACCTGAGAACCTGTTAATATTAATTTACATAAAAGATGGGGAAGTCGGCAGCGGGTGTGAAGGTTTTTGTTTTTTGCTTGGCTGGGATTTTTCACGGCTGTCAGCAAGCCCAGGGTCCCTTTACACACCACGGGGTGCAGGATTGACTTTTCCTGAGCCGTGGTGCAGGAATGCCATAATCCAGGCAGGAGGCTGTGCTCAGCCCCTTGCCCCCGTGCAGCTCCTTGCTCGGTGCCTGTGTCGCAGCCATCCAACAAAGGCTCTATTATTTTCTCCTTTTCAAGAGGGGAACGGGGGTGGAGGGAGGAATGAAATCAAAGTGCTGCCAGCGGAGATCGTGAACTCGAGGCTGGAAACAGGAGAGGCAGCTGGGGAGCGGAGAGAAAGGGAATGCGGGCTGTGGGTGACACTCAACACTGGCTGCCGGGGCAGAGTGCTGGGGGAGCACTAATCTCCCTGGATATTTATACCATCCTCTCGCATTCCCTGCTCCCACGGCAGAAAGGGGGAGAGCCCTGCCCTCCCCGACGCCTCCAGCAGCAAGTGCAGCTCGGGAAAAGGGGGCTGGAATCGGCGTGGGGAGGGGGTGCCAGGGATGAAGCAGCCACTCCCAGGGATGGGCTGAATTCCCAGCTTGTGCTGGCCCCGCTCTGTCCCCAAGGCCACGGCACCAGGGGACAGGGCTGCTGCTTTTTGTTGAGCACGTTGGTCACACTGAGAAGTTGGTGGGGCCAGGGCTGAGATGAGAGCGGGGGCTTTGAGGGGAAGGATGGCTCATCCTTTGTTCCACGTTTGGGTACAAAGGACAGGAATGAGGACGGGGTTTAAAAATAGCCAGAGGGATCAGCTAGGAATGCTCAGCCGGGCCCCACTCTGCCCCCACGGCCATGGAAAGAAGGCAGAGGGCTGGTGTGGGGAGGCTGGGAGCCGGCTTTGTGCTCAGCAGGGCCACGAGGCAGCGGTGGCTGGCGCTGGGGTGCTCCCTGCTTTCCCAGGGATGGAGCCTGCAGCGGAGGAACGCGGGCAGGACAACAGGGGACAAAGCCAGCGCTCTCTGCACCCCCTGCGCTGCGGCAGGCGGGGGGCAGGAGCACCCTCTGCAAGAGGAGGAGGAGGAGGAAGGCTGCAGCCAACACAGCTCAGGATTGTTGGCAATGTTCTGACCCCTGCACTGCTCCTGGCCGGGATTGCCAGGAGTTATCCCGGCCATTGCCATGACCTGGCTCTGAGGGGTGTGGGCAGCGCTGCTGCCTCCAAGGATTTGAAAGATTGCTGTGAGCCTTTGTTTTGGTTTATTTTTCAAGGAGTTCCAACAGAAATAAGGGACATTTTATTCTTTGCCTCCTTGTTTTCTTGGCTCTGCGGAGTTCACGAGGAGTCTCTATTCAGGTTTGTTGCAGCCAGCCCACGAGACTCACACCGTACAGAGGAGCTTGAACTGGGGCCTGGACCTTCCTCGCTGAGCACACCTCTGCTGTTTGAGGCTTTTAAGAAAAGGAGATGTGTGGGGGGAAAGTGACCATGGGAGTCGATAACACTGGAGCCCTGGGCAAAGCTCCAGCCTCGGAGCAGGGATCTTGCTCCAGTTGTGGTTACAAAAGGTTTTGCTCCGAGCATGGAGGAAAAGAGTGGCAAGAAACGCACAGGGAGGTGCTGCCTGCACCTACAGCTGTGCTCTGGCTTAATCTCCACACACCTTGGGCATGGAGCAAATGCATCCAGGTGCTGGGAAGCACCTCCCTGCACGGCTGGGGTGGCCGGGCTGCCGTGTCCTCCGGGTGAGTGGCAGGGAATCAGAGCCAGGAGGTGGAAAACGCAGGGTGCCAGCTGTGTGCTCACACCTGCTGGGCTGCTGCCTCCCAGGAACCCGCTGCCAGGGCTGGGAATCAGCCCCCACTCCCAGCTGAGGGGCTCCAACAGGCTCCTGGGCCAGCCCTGAGCTTGGGGGTCCTGTGCAGGAGGGGAGCAGAGGGTTTCTGGTCTTTGCAGATGACTGCAAAGGGGACAAAAATCAAACACCAGTTGTAGCTCCAAAAGGCAGCACACGAGCCTGCAGCATTCCGTCCTCTGGCACCAAGGGGCAGGACCTCACTGGCCCAGGCAGATGACGGCAGGAGGAGTGACTGGAGGGACAATTCCAGAGGTGACAGCAGCCAGGCTGAGTCTATTTACGCTGCAGGGAAAAAGTGGAAGTGTGAAGTCTCTCCTTGCAGAGGGTGAGGAATAAGCCCCTCCTTATCTGCAGGGAAAGGGCAAAAAGCCTCGGGTTTATCTGGCAGCAGGATTTGTGAAACATTCCAGTGGTTGCTGGTGGAGATGGATTTCCCTGGGCTCGAAGGATCCACCAGCAGCAGGAATCGCCCAGGGCTGGTTTCAGACACTTCAAACTGAACCAAGCACAGGTCTCGTCACCCCAGAGTCCCCAGGGAGGCTGGATCACGGGACAGATCCAGCTGGAAATCAGCTCCGGCTGGGAAGTTCTGGGAAGAAGCAGGAACGCTGGAGCAGGGCTGTGCTCAGGGCAAGTGCTGGCCATGGTGAGCAGATCCACGTCCCTGACCCACTGGGCTCTGCCACCGCCTGGGGACAGCAGAGTTAACCCAGGCCAGCTGTGCAGGATGGGTGTCACAGCTGTCCCCAGGGGCCACCCTGTCTGTGCCACCGGGCTGAGGTCACTCGCTTCATCTGCAAACACAGGCTGACGTGTTTTGGTGGGCTTTGGTTAATCTTTTGCAAAAGCCACTGTTCCCAAGGTTGTCGGCAGCCCCAGGACTACTGTACGTGGACAGAAACGACGGGGCAGTGACGTGGTTTCCTGTGGTTTCCTGCTGGAATTAAAAAAAAAAATCCATTTTCCCAGGAATGAAGCTGGGCTGCAGCTCGGACAAGCGCCCTCCTCACCTCACAACAAGGGACAAGTGCTCTCCTGTGGCTGCAAAAAGCCAAAGGCTGCTGGCTGAGGGACACAGAGGAGTTTTAGATTCAACAAATGGCTGCAAAACGAAGCAATGTGCTTGGAGAAGAGGGGGACGAGGCGCCCAGCACGTGGCAGCAGTGCGGGGCAGGTGTGAGGAGCCGGGCCAGGGATGGAGCAGGTTTCCACACTTTATGGGCACCGGGAAGCCCCGCAGCTCTGCCCTTACAGACCGTAAACACGCAGCTCCTCCGTGCCCCAGCCTCACCAGGAACTGGATCTTTGCTCCTCCAGGGGCCGCGTTCGGCCGAGCGGAGCCGCCCCAGGCGCAGGCACCGCGGCTGGGGCTGGGCTGTGACATCCCAGCGAGCCGCACTCCCCTCTGCCCCGTTCTCGGGTTATTTTCTGTTCCTCTCCCCGTTCTCTGGTTCTTCTCCTTCCTCTTCCCACGGACACAGCCCCGGAGGTCAGCTCCTGCCCGGGATTCCCACCGGGATCGCCACCGCCCCGCTCTGCTGAGGCAGGTCCTTCGCTGCGGTGACTGCTTCAGGATTCTGTAAAACACAAATCGGGGCCGCACGCGAAAGAGGAGGCGGTGGTGTCTTATTTTTCTATTTTGCGTCACGTCTGGTGTCTGATGGTGACGGAGACGGGGCGAGGGGCACAGCGGGTGTGCGCAGGGTGGGAAACGGGGCAGGAAAAGCAGGAAACGGCGTCGGTGAGCGCAGGGAGCCCCGGGGAGCTGCAGCCCGGCCGGCAAAGATGGGGTAAGGGCAATGTGGCTCCTGCTGGGCTCCGTGTGCTCCGCCAGGGCAGTGCAGGGAGCTGGGGGGCGCTGGGAGGGGAGGGGGATCCCGAAGGAAGGGGGATAACCGTGAGCTGCGTGTTCCCCCCTCGGACACGCGCGGCTCCCACCCGCCGGCCGCGCGGGGAACCGAGCCCTCGGAGGTTTTGGGATGCCCCGCAGCGGGAGCCGCGGCCCGGAGAGCCTCACTAGGTGTCAGCAGCACGCCGCTGCCGGCTCGCTCGGCAGCCGTGCCCATCTTTGGTAGCGCAGCCAGGGCAGGAAGCGGCGGCCGAGCTTTCTCCTCCTCCTTCCCGGCGTGTCAACGTGTCCCAGCCCTCGCCGGGCCAGCGCTGCTCTGCACAGACCCCCGGCTCCGAGCGAGGATCCGAGCCCCTCTCCGGGGCTGCTGAAAACACAAAGCTCCAGTCCCAGCTGCTGCAGCACGGCAGCGAACTCCTTTTTGGAGCACGTCCTGCCCTAGGTGGGAACAATCCGTGCCGGCTCCGGGCATCTCTTCCTCCATCCAAGTTGTTTTTCCCTTGGCCACCCCTGGCACAGAGCACCCAGGGCCCAGAGCCCCCCAGGATTTACCCTAACAAGGGGTGTAGCTGTTTTAGTGTCCCATGAGGACTTTTCTCCCACCCGACACCCACCAGGCTCAGAGGGGCCTTGACCTCAGCCCCCCTCCCGTTGCCGGGTACCATTTGGGGGGACCCGTTGATCCCTTCCACCTCGTCCTGGCCCCAACAGAGGCCACCCTCCTCCCTAACCAAACCCTGTCCCTGCAATAAGGGGTCGATCCCCTCCCTAAAGGGGTCTCATCCCCTCTAGCCCCACCCTGGGGGCCCATAGCACATCTCTAGCCCCATCTCTAGACCCCAACCTTCAGCCTTACCCCTCTCCCCGAGGTTCTCCCTTCATCCCAAAGGACCCCTAACCACCTTCGGGGATCCCAAACCTCCTGAGGACTCCACTACCCCAACAGCCCCTCCCGGGGAACAACAGCCCTCCCCCGGGGGGGATCCCAGCTGGCCCTTCTGGGGCTCTCAACCGCCCCTCAGCCCTTCCGTGTGACCCCACGCGGGTCCCGGAGCCCCCCCAGTCCCTCCCGGGGGTCCCGGTTCTCCCCCGGGGGTCCCGGGCCCATGCGGCCCCTTGGCCCCGCCCACAACCGGGACCGCTCCTGACCCCGCCCCTCGCACGCTCAGGCCCCGCCTCCCATTCAATCCGCCAATCGCAGGGCGGTTTCTGCTCCGAAGCCACGCCCCTTGGCCACACCCTTCACCCGTTTTGACTCCGCCTCCATCCCCGTCCGCCAATCGCGTTGCGGCGGCCGCGCGGCCCCGGCCCCCGAGCGCCGCGCGCGCCGTGCGCACATCCGGCGCGCGGG